>NIVC01000558.1:390000-536260 GCA_002269645.1 Macrostomum lignano | reverse complement strand
GTACGAATGATCCAAACTCTCGAGTAGCTTAAAGCGGAAAGTGTCGCTTCTCATTCTCACCAATGGCAGTAAGAAAGATAGCACGCTTGGCCTCGGCAGTCTCAACTTTGTTGCAAATACTCAGCAACGGTCAAAAGTTCCACCCTTCAAGCGAGATTATTTCTTTCATTCATTGCGAGTGACGCAACTTTCGCACGTGCAAAGCTTATTGCCTCTTGGGGGGGGGGGCTTGAGTCTGCTTAATGGTCCAGGATTACTCGTACAACGCGCCGTCACACCAAGCCGGTGATGTTAGTCAACCGAAAGAACAGCTACAGCTGCGCACTCGCGCTGGCCTTCCCGCTCTCCAGACATGAGTCCCATCGAGCATGTCTGGGACCTCCTAAAACACAGCATTCGGAAAGGAATCCACCACACAATGTTTCGGAGCTGCGTCATGCCATTGGAAATGCTTGGCAACAGCTTCCCAAGGACTTTCTGCGCCGCCTTATCCTGGGATGCCCGCAGAGTCGCAACACTTCTGCGTGTGAGGGAGTCCCAGACTCGTTACGAGCGTATTAATCATCGCGATTCTAACTGAATTTTGCATAAAAAAAACGTTTATTATTGATTTCAATCAGCTTTCCCTTCCTCGCGGCGGCTTAGTTACGTAACTTGAGGGTTGAATTGCGAGTGAGAATTTGTCGCAATAAGTGAGAAAATTTCATCTCGCTTGGTGGGTGGAACTTTTGAATGTTGCTGAGTATATGAAATATTGGTTCATGCGCTCAGTGTAGATTTCAAGGTCTGATTCAGCAGAAAGTTCTGGAATTTGGCCAAAAGTCCGCATCATCATTGTGATGAATTGAAATTAAGACGAAGCGATTGAATTGGCTTGAGCCGCAAGTCGTATACAGCGTTTCTAAACTCACGCGTTGTCCCTCTATATTGTATTATTGAACTGAGTAGACAAACGATGTACCTTGCGAAGAAGTACTGTACGTATTATAGTAAACGATCAGCTCAGTGAAGGGGGAGGGTCTAGAATGGTAAGCTAAAATTTAGCAGCCAAACGCACAAGGCGGTACAGTTCAAAGGTATAAGATAGTCAATTCACAGAAATCAGTAAATTTGATGATAATGTAACTCCATTTTTAAAACAAGACGAATCAAACTTTCACTATCAGACCCATTCGCCGTTCTGCTTCACTGTGATTATGAACATTTCCGCACTGCCAACACCGAAAGCACCGTTCAAAAAATGGAAAGCAGCGATTGTAATGGCATTCTTTCTTTTAATTGGCTATGCCAGTTTTGTACTCTTACTGCCTTCGACTTCGTCTACCTTCACCTTCCTGATCGACTGGAGTTCCATCAAAGCAAGGGATTTACGAACGTCGTCAACCGTTTGCGCCAACGAGAGTTGCCGTCGGTGCAATAAGCGCATGGCTTCCCGCGATGGCTTCCCGATACCGAAAATTCGGCACATCCTCTGGCGCAGTGACTCCGTCTCGAAATACTTTGCAGAGCACCTGAAATCCTGGCAAAGAATTCATTCCGACTGGACCTACGTGCTGTGGCGCGACCAGGACCTGAAGCCATTCGTGGCGGCGAACTTCTCCGAACTGCTGGACAAGTTCAGGTCACTGAAGAAGAAAATCATGAAAATTGACATGATTCGCTACATGCTGCTTTTCAGGGTTTGACCATTGTTTTAATTAAAAAACGCTAAAAAAATCTTGCTAATCGCGATCTTAACGAAAGATTATTGCAAAGAATTAAAAAAGCTTCAATGTCAGAGCAAACAACCTTTCCAATCCGCAGCTCGGCGGCACCTACGCGGACCTGAACTACAGCCTGACGCGAAACCTGGACGAGTTTCGTCGCTTCTACGCAGTGGTCACTCGCGAGCCGGAGCCTCACTCGCTGCAGTTGTTCGGGCCTCACTGGCCATAAAACCCTTGGCCAATCCCGCCTTCCTCATGTCGGCACCAGGGCACAAGTTCTACAGGTTCGTGCTCGACCAGCTGTCTCTCATTCAGCCGAATTCGGACGTTCTCGACTTTGGTGGACCAGTTGGACTGACGAGAATCTTGGAGCAGTACAATGTCAAGCATCCGCTGACAAACGACTCGATGGAAGCGTGTACGTGCCGCCATCGTTCAGCTTCTATCCGTACGAGAACAACTCTTGAGCGGCGTTTCGAAGACTTTTCGAACTTCCGACTGTATATGATGGGTGATTGCTGCAGGAACTGAACGACACCAAAGACCCCAGCATGCAGCTTCTCAGAACGGTGAAGAACCTGACGCAGCTGTGCTCAAACATCACCAATTACAACCCTGTCACTGACTCGTCACCAACTGTGTACGCCGTTCACGACATGCGGAAGAGCGGCTCGAGCTGGGTTGGAGTTCCGGGACAGGAGTACTTCTCTGAGCAGAAGATCGATTTAATTTTGCTCAAGTCGTGAAAGGCATTGTTTTTGGTTCTAACTTTATTGGAGTTTAACAACTGTTGATTTGTTAGCATCCCAGTTGCTAATAGTAACGGTTTCAGCTGCACTTAAGCCGGATTATTTCTTAACAGAATGAACTAATGAAGCAGAGAATGTATTATAATATTATAATGTAAATCATAAATGACGTCATACACATGAAGTCCTAAAATGATCATAAATCTTATAGACCCGGAACCTTTTCTTTTTATTAGAAAGTACGTACATTCATAGTTAAGCAAGGATCATGAGTAGTTATGGACTGGACTTCTAGTCTAGGAGTCCTTGATTTAAGAATGACCATGAGTTTTCAAATTGTCACTCAAACTACCAAAGCTGGACGGCGAGTACTCAAATAACGCTCTCTTGAACTTTCAATTCGAAAGCTCATCTTGCGCAGCGCATCTGAAGGCTGCGTACGGCTGTTCAGTCCAAGGACTGGGGGGTCGCCACACACACCCTCAATTTATACCCCCAGAGAGTTAAGTGTGTCTTGCTCAAGGAAGGACACAAATTGTTCCGAGTTGGGTCGAGAATCGAAGCCCCGACCTTCAGTTATGTATCCAACGGTACAACCGCTTAGGCTAAACCCCTGAGAGAGAGAAGTACCCGCTTTAATATTGATATGAAGTTGAAATGGAGAGATTCACGGGTGTCGTATTTAAAATAACTTTTGAAATGAGTTTTCATATTTTATTGAAATATCATGTTGCCAAAATACGAGAGGCGCTCATGTTTAATCCGAGATAAAAAACATAATTATAGTTGCAGACTTTACGGAAACAACACTACTTATTTTTACAGCATACGAGCGTATCCATATCAGATATATATTTCAACTGTTTAGTATTGCATCGATCAATGTCCTATTGAGCAGTTCCACTTAAAACACTGTACAATTATCTGTCTTTTTGTTACATCAAATAAAGTTATAAAAACCCTAATATATTAATAATTAGGCCAGTGTACGTACTACACTAACTATTCGACAAAAGTCGGTCTTTGTACATGCAACTTGTAAACTCAAATTTGACAAATTTTTCTCTCCATCAGCTTTTTTGCAAGGACAGGAAATCTCGTTTCTTGGAAAGTTTTTGAAGGCAGGTTTTCTCCAAAGAAATACACTACAGAGATAGGAGTTTTCTTTTTTCAGCAAAAATACTGTTATTGCTTTTGATAGGAGGCGGATCCAGTGTTCATCTTTTTGATATGTTGTGCCTTTCTTATTGCTCTATCGATATTCATAAAGCTTTTCGTTCAGAAAATTAGGATTCTATGTTAATTTTTTATTCTACCTTCGTCGTCCTTGCTTTTTTTCGAATTTTGTTGTCAAATTCAATTCTTCTTAGTAAAGTTATTGTAAAAATTGAGCACGAGAACTGACTTTATAGTTGAGCCTTTTTAGTTTCAATTTGTTTTGATGAGATCAACGTGTTTCCAAATTGAAAACTATTGATCCTGAAAGTCTTCACCAGCATGTTCTTCACAGTCTCGCCCTTCGTCCTCCTCATCATCTTCCTCCAGGTAGTCGAGCACCTGGTCGTCGCTGCAGCAGCTGCTGCCGTCATCTTCCGAGTACGCCGAGTACAGCGATGCAGACGATGAGGTCGGAGTTGAAGTCGACATCGGCGCAGCGTCGAACGCTCCAGCACCTTCGAAAGCTGACTCAGAGGCGCCGCCCATCAGTGTTGGCGAGTTGCTCCTTGACCTCTGCAGATCTCCGCGGAGTAGAAGTGGTCGTCGTCGTCCGCTCTGGCCAGCTGCTGCTGCTGCTGCAGGGAGGCAGCCGCCGCTGTCGCGGTAGCGTCACCACTGGACGCTTGAACTTCGTAGTCAACAGACTGGTTGTAGAGAATCTCTGAGGGGAGGAAGTTATCAATTAAGTGGGTGCATGTTTTGGAGTCTGTTTACTACATTTTACATTGGTGACAAAGCGAAATCATCTATTTTTCATTATTGTGATCTTTTGCATAATTTTATAAATGAAAAGTTTCTCCATGTATGGCATGTCCCTTATGTACGATAGCTTGTCCCATCGGTAGATCATCTAATTGATAGCCTGTCCCATCGGTAGCTCATCTAATGGATAGCCTGTCCCATCGGTAGCTCATCTAATGGATAGCCTGTCCCATCGGTAACTCATCTAACGGATAGCCGGTCCCATCGATAACTCATCTAATGGATAGCCTGTCCCATCGATAGCCTGTCCCATCGATAGTCTGTCCCATCGATAGCCTGTCCCATCGATAGCCTGTCCCATCGATAGCCTGTCCCATCGATAGCCTGTCCATCGGTAGCTCATCTAATGGATAGCCTGTCCCATCGATAGCCTGTCCCATCGATAGCCTGTCCCATCGATAGCCTGTCCCATCGGTAGCTCATCTAATGGATAGCCTGTCCCATCGATAGCCTGTCCCATCGATAGCCTGTCCCATCGGTATTAGTCTTTCACCAATAGGCAAATCACTACCATATTCTCGGTTGGACTGCTCACCGCGATTCCTAGTCGGATCCTCCCTGCCAAGGTCTCCGTGATCGTAGTAGCCCACACCCGTAGCTGCGCCCAGATTCTCCACCTCATCTCGGTGGCTCTCTTGTCTCAGCCGTTCGATTCGCTTCTCTACCAGCGGGTCCAGCCGATTGGGAGCGCCAGCAAAGTCGGTGAAGTCCCCGAGTTCATTGTCATCGGCTTCGCTGCCATCGAGCGAGTTCGATTTTGGATCTCTGTTCAGTGGATTTCGATGAGCAGTTTTGTTTGTTTTACTTGCATGACTTCAAGATTCGCAATAGTGTTTTTTAACGGTTTTCGTTGCTTTTTTAATGAAGTACGTTACAAAGGGTGTCCCAATGCAATGTCCCCTTGGTGCTGGCGCCTCTTGGTGCTGGCGCCCCTTGGTGCTGGCGCCCCTTGGTGCTGGCGCCCCTTGGTGCTGGCGCCCCTTGGTGCTAGCGCCCCTTGGTGCTGGCGCCCCTTGGTGCTGGCGCCCCTTGGTGCTGGCGCCTTTTGGTGCTGGCGCCCCTTGGTGCTGGCGCCCCTTGGTGCTGGCGCCCCTAGGTGCTGGTGCCCCTTGGTGCTGGCGCCCCTTGGTGCTGGCGCCCCTTGGTGCTGGCGCCCCTAGGTGCTGGCGCCCCTTGGTGCTGGCGCCCCTTGGTGCTGGCGCCCCTTGGTGCTGGCGCCCCTTGGTGCTGGCGCCCCTTGGTGCTGGCGCCCCTTGGTGCTGGCGCCCCTTGGTGCTGGCGCCCCTTGGTGCTGGCGCCCCTTGGTGCTGGCGCCCCTTGGTGCTGGCGCCCCTTGGTGCTGGCGCCCCTAGGTGCTGGTGCCCTTGGTGCTGGCGCCCCTTGGTGCTGGCGCCCCTTGGTGCTGGCGCCCCTTGGTGCTGGCGCCCCTTGGTGCTGGCGCCCTTGGTGCTGGCGCCCCTTGGTGCTGGCGCCCCTTTTTGCTAGAACCCCTTGGTGCAAAACTCCTTGGTGCAAAACTCCTTGGTGCAAAACCCCTCACTATTGCCAACACCTGCACTTCCCTCCCCCAAAAAAATCCTGCCTAATGCTTGTACAATGCAAGTACAATGTACCTGCAAATTTCAGGCACAGTAGCGTAGTACAGCAGCCTTCAAGACTTGATTTTATTTTCGTCAGTCACGCGCATATACTGTGCTTCAGCGATCTGTTCCCAGGTGCATGAACTGCTCGAAAAGACTGCGCAATAGTCAAACACGTCACTACAAATAACTCTAAGTACTTCTTTCTTACCGAGTGATATTGGCAAACTCTGCAACACTGCCTTCTGCAGACTTCAGCAACTGCCGACCAAGTAGTGCCTTGGCATTGTCGACTGTCTCAGCCTGCAAATGCTGGCAGCTTTCGGCAAATGCCAGCAGCTCCTCGCGTCTGCTCTCCCTCCGCAGCTCTTCACGCTCGCGAATTCGTTGCACAAACGCCGAGTTGCCCATCTGGACTTCAGGCGCGCCTGCGGAGCCGTTTGACTTTCTCTTATACCGCAACCTGCTTGATTCAATGTATTTTTATAGGGCTTACTGGGGCAGAAAGCCTATGAGGGTGTGAAGCTAAATTGGAACTGGCTTGTTTACTTCATGACTGGCTGGCAGAAGTCACGCGCACACCTGTGTGTGCATGCGCAGCGCCTTTCACCTTTCCGGTCGAGTTTTAGCAGCGAAACAGCGCGTGTTTTTCTCTTTAATCAAAAAATACAACCACAGTTTTAAATGAAAAAGAATCTTGAGTTTGCCTAGCAAATAAACAAATTCAGACATCGAAAAACTGATGGCATCAGCAAAATTTCTCTTCAACATCAAAACCAGCTTTGCAAGTTTTCTTTAGATTTAGAACTAAAAGCAAGAAAATGCACTTCAAAGTTTATAGCCAACTTTAACAAACCTTTAACCTCCTAGTACCACTTAAATCGAAATATTGGCTCTCCAGTTTACAAGGAGTATCCAGTACATCCGTCAACCTACTAGTCGTCATCTTCGCAGCATGGCTTCCACAATGCTCAGGTAGTCTCCTCGAACCCACAAAGTATCCCAGTCGTAAAATTTGCTCAGATTCAGCCGTTGCCGTGTGGTCGCCGACAGCAGGGTGTAGTTTCTCCTTGCAAAGAACTCGACTATCGTGCGGTAGTTCGGACTCTCAGACGCCGGAATTGAATGACTCGCCCGCCACCACTCCATCTGCACTACCACAATGCGATGCTCACTGAAGAGTCGCTGGCCCGTACTCAGGAAGATGTTCTCGCTGGTCTCAATGTCAATCTTTGCCACTACCAGGTCTGTTGAAATCAGCGGCAGGAGGTCGTCTCCGGTGGCTGTCATCACGGGCACGGTGTCGGTGGCCCAGAAGCCGCCTTCCGCATCGAACTTATTTTCGGCGCTGGCTCCTCCGACGTTGCAGAACTTTGTAGAGAATTGCAGGTAGCGTAGCCCGACCCGGTCGGAGAAGTAGGCCCACACGAGGGCCAGGTGAGGATCGGACGAGGGCAACCGCATGGCCGAAGCTGCCAGACGAATCCGAGCGAGGTTGCGCAAATTTGCGTCCACTGCCACCGTTGTCAGACCGGCGTCTCGTGCAGACAGGCTGTACACTCCAATGTTGCTGCCCACGTCCAGGAAGGAGACGGTGCGGCCGTTTCCTTTCAAATTGAGGCTGATGTGGATC
Organism: Macrostomum lignano; assembly: GCA_002269645.1. Taxonomy (NCBI): domain Eukaryota; kingdom Metazoa; phylum Platyhelminthes; family Macrostomidae; genus Macrostomum; species Macrostomum lignano. Next base: position 528,612 of record NIVC01000558.1, on the reverse strand, counting down.
AACTGATGGACAAGGACCGGCTCCCAGGTGTGTCGTCTGGCAATCGATTGGGAGATAAAGTCGTTTTTGTAGCCGTAAATTGGTATCAAACGATTCGTAGCTCTGCTATGAAGCTTCAATTGAACTGCTAGTTTGGATACTTCCTGCAATGTTAAGCGAGTTTTAATGCTTGCATGTAGTTACAAGGTACTAAACCTATCACTTCTAGTGCTGCTTAGTGAAAATTCATGTCTCTAACTGATGCATCTGGATATTCTCAAGTGCAGAGCAGATCGGTGGTAAAAGTGCCGCGAGTGATTCCATGAGCGTTGACATTAATTTTGGAGCTTTGTGCGCAGAAATTGGCCAGTGATCGAGTGGTTGTGCTCAGGACAGAATTGCCGTCGTTGCTGGCTGTGGAGGATTTGTTTTAATTCGGATATCCTCTTTAAAGGCTTTCCGTACGCGATGCTTTATGACCAAGGACTACTCAAGTAACATATATAGGACGTTACACTCGAAATCTATCGTAAATGTTTTGAAGGCAACTTTCCGCCGAAAATACACTACAGAGATAGGAGGTTTTAATTTTTTCAGCACAAAAATTGTTATTGCTTTTGATAGGAGGCAGATCCAGTGTTCATCTTTTGATATGTTTGTGCCTTTCTTATTGCTCTATCGATATTTATAAAGTTTTTCGTTCAGAAATAGTTTTGAGGGCAGGTTTCACCAAAAAATACACTACGGAGATAGGAGATTTCACGATTCTCAGCACTAAAATAGTGATTGGGTTTCTTAACAGTGTCAGAGAAAGTTTTAATCACACTAATTTGTGCCTCACATGCTGCTCTAACGACGCATTAATCAATTCTTCGTGTTAAATTGGTCTGTCACTTGAAAAAACGTTTAAACCAATGACAAGTCCAATTTAACACGAAGAATCGGTTAATGCGTCGTTAGAGCAGCCTGTGAGGCACAAAATAGTGTGATTAGAACTTTCTCTGACACTGTTTTAGGGTTGAAAATCGTGAAATTTTGCGTTTTGTGTCCTATTGTGTAAAATAATCAATTCGAGAAATCGAACCTTTATCACCGCTGTCGGCAAACTGACAACCAGTCGGCACAACGGGAATCGCCCCCGACGGATATTGTAGGCTGGAAAGTTTCAGCTGCATCAACTTTTTGTGACACAAATTCCAGCGCAGAGAGTCGTCTTTGAGGAAGTTCAGCGTCGATAGCTCCTGGTGGTAGTCGCAGCTGGGAGGTCTGACTGGTCTTAGAGGTTTCACGGTAGGAACAGTAGTGGTGCTGACATTTCTCATTGCAGTCGTCATCCTTGACTGAGTTGTTGTTTGATTATTTGCTAAGCATGCTCTCTGGTGATAATTATGGTTCTTTCTGACCGTAGAAACGATGCAAATGGTCGATATGCTGACAATCAGGGCTAAAAAGGCCACTTTGATTTGGGCAACCAAATTTTGGCGCACCATTTCATGGAGAAATGATAAAAACTATAGGTTACATCCGGTATGCACCTAGCAGTTTATCAGAGTAGACTTGAATGCGTCTTTATATGAACCTTAATGGAACGAACAGGTGCATAAATTGTGGGCTAGAATTGACTGGCAGCCAGCGATTCAGCTGGGCTTTGGAAAAAAAATTGAGCAGATCGGCATTTCCACAGCTTTCTAGATTGCAATTATGACGAAAATAACAAAGAGACTCATTTTTAGCATTGAACTGATAGCAGCAGAAGACAACATCTGTTAACAAAAACACAGTCACTATTATTTTGTTTACTGTTCGCATTATGCAGGGTTTTATCGCAATGGATTTCATGGTAGGGGAGGGGACTCGAAGCCAAGAATCGACTAAATTCCTGCATTAGTTTGAGAATCGGTGTTGTCAGCACTCATTTTGGCGCCGCAGGCACTCATTTTGGCGCCGCAGGCACTCATTTTGGCGCTGCAGGCACTCATTTTGGCGCCGCAGGCACTCATTTTGGCGCCACAGGCACTCATTTAACGCCGCAGGCACTCATTTTGGCACCGCAGGCACTCATTTTGGCGCCGCAGGCACTCATTTTGGCGCCGCAGGCACTCATTTTGGCACCGCAGGCACTCATTTTAGCGCCGCAGGCACTCATTTTTGCGCCGCAGGCACTCATTTTGGCGCCGCAGGCACTCATTTTAACGCCGCAGGCACTCATTTTAGCGCCGCAGGCACTCATTTTGGCGCCGCAGGCACTCATTTTATAGCCGCAGGCACTCATTTTATAGCCGCAGGCACTCATTTTGGCGCCGCAGGCACTCATTTTGGCGCCGCAGGCACTCATTTTGGCGCCGCAGGCACTCATTTTAGCGCCATAGGCACTCAATTTAGCGCCGCAGGCACTCATTTTGGCGCCGCAGGCACTCATTTTAGCGCCATAGGCACTCAATTTAGCGCCGCAGGCACTCATTGTGGCGCCGCAGGCACTCATTTTATAGCCGCAGGCACTCATTTTATAGCCGCAGGCACTCATTTTGGCGCCGCAGACACTCATTTTATAGCCGCAGGCACTCATTTTATAGCCGCAGGCACTCATTTTATAGCCGCAGACACTCATTTTATAGCCGCAGGCACTCATTTTGGCGCCGCAGGCACTCATTTTGGCGCCGTAGGCACTCGTTTTGGCGCCGCAGGCACTCATTTTGGCGCCGTAGGCACTCGTTTTGGCGCCGTAGGCACTCAATTTAGCGCCGCAGACACTCATTTTGGCGCCGCAGGCACTCATTTTGGCGCCGCAGGCACTCATTTTGGCGCCGTAGGCACTCGTTTTGGCGCCGTAGGCACTCATTTTAGCGCCGCAGGCACTCATTTTAGCGCCGCAGGCACTCATTTTGGCGCCGCAGGCACTCAATTTGGCGCCGCAGGCACTCATTTTGGCGCCGCAGACACTCATTTTGGCGCCGCAGACACTCATTTTGGCGCCGCAGGCACTCATTTTGGCGCCGCAGGCACTCAATTTGGCGCCGCAGGCACTCATTTTGGCGCCGCAGACACTCATTTTGGCGCCGCAGGCACTCAATTTGGCGCCGCAGGCACTCATTTTTGCGCCAAATGTACTCGTTTTGGCGCTGGCAGACAGGTGCAAAAACAGACTGACACAAAGACACACACTTGGACAGAAGATTAAGATACAATATAAGGGCTATTAGCAGATTATTAAATTTGTTATTCCAGCGTTTTCCGAAGTAAAACCGGAATCTGCCAGTAAGCATGCAGTGTCAGGTAAATTTGCTCCTTGCAGTGAGCGACATTGACAAAAAATGTTGCTGTGTAAAATTTTACCAAATTTCCTGGGAAATCTCTGACTTTTCTCGCTTAAGTGGGCCAGCTGGACAAATACAACACTTTGACTCCTTCTCTCCCTTCTCTCCCTTCTCTCCCTTCTTTCCCTTCTTTCCCCTCCTCTCCCTTCTCTCCCTTCTCTCCCTTCTTTCCCCTCCTCTCCCTTCTCTCCCTTCTCTCCCTCCTCTCCCTCCTCTCCCTTCTCTCCCTTCTCTCCCTTCTCTCCTCTTCTCTCCTCTTCTCTCCCTTCTCTCCCTCCTCTCCCTTCTCTCCCTTCTCTCCCTTCTTTCCCCTCCTCTCCCTTCTCTCCCTTCTCTCCCTTCTTTCCTCTCCTTCTCTCCTCTTCTCTCCCTTCTCTCCCTTCTTTCCTCTCCTTCTCTCCTCTTCTCTCCCTTCTCTCCCTTCTTTCCTCTCCTTCTCTCCTCTTCTCTCCCTTCTCTCCCTTCTCTCCCTTCTCTCCCTTCTCTCCGCTTCTCTCCCTTCTCTCCCTTCTCTCCCTTCTCTCCTCTTCTCTCCTCTTCTCTCCCTCCTCTCCCTTCTCTCCCTTCTCTCCCTTCTTTCCCCTCCTCTCCTCTTCTCTCCCTTCTCTCCCTTCTTTCCTCTCCTTCTCTCCTCTTCTCTCCCTTCTCTCCCTTCTTTCCTCTCCTTCTCTCCTCTTCTCTCCCTTCTCTCCCTTCTTTCCTCTCCTTCTCTCCTCTTCTCTCCCTTCTCTCCCTTCTCTCCCTTCTCTCCTCTTCTCTCCTCTTCTCTCCCTTCTCTCCCTCCTCTCCCTTCTCTCCCTTCTCTCCCTTCTTTCCCCTCCTCTCCCTTCTCTCCCTTCTCTCCCTTCTTTCCTCTCCTTCTCTCCTCTTCTCTCCCTTCTCTCCCTTCTTTCCTCTCCTTCTCTCCTCTTCTCTCCCTTCTCTCCCTTCTTTCCTCTCCTTCTCTCCTCTTCTCTCCCTTCTCTCCCTTCTCTCCCTTCTCTCCCTTCTCTCCGCTTCTCTCCCTTCTCTCCCTTCTCTCCCTTCTCTCCTCTTCTCTCCTCTTCTCTCCCTCCTCTCCCTTCTCTCCCTTCTCTCCCTTCTTTCCCCTCCTCTCCCTTCTCTCCCTTCTCTCCCTTCTTTCCTCTCCTTCTCTCCTCTTCTCTCCCTTCTCTCCCTTCTTTCCTCTCCTTCTCTCCTCTTCTCTCCCTTCTCTCCCTTCTTTCCTCTCCTTCTCTCCTCTTCTCTCCCTTCTCTCCCTTCTCTTCCTTCTCTCCCTTCTCTCCGCTTCTCTCCCTTCTCTCCCTTCTCTCCCTTCTCTCCTCTTCTCTCCCTTCTCTCCCTTCTCTCCCTTCTCTCCCTTCTCTCCCTTGTCTCCCTTCTCTCCCTTCTTTCCCTTCTCTCCCTTCTTTCCTCTCCTTCTCTCCTCTTCTCTCCCTTCTCTCCCTTCTCTCCGCTTCTCTCCCTTCTTTCCCCTCCTCTCCCTTCTCTCCCTTCTCTCCCTTCTTTCCTCTCCTTCTCTCCTCTTCTCTCCCTTCTCTCCCTTCTTTCCTCTCCTTCTCTCCTCTTCTCTCCCTTCTCTCCCTTCTCTCCCTTGTCTCCCTTCTCTCCCTTCTCTCCGCTTCTCTCCCTTCTTTCCCCTCCTCTCCCTTCTCTCCCTTCTCTCCCTTTTTTCCTCTCCTTCTCTCTCTTCTCTCCCTTCTCTCCCTTCTCTCCCTTCTCTCCTTCTCTCCCTTCTCTCTCTTCTCTTCTCTTCTCTCCCTTCTCTCCCTTCTCTCCTCTTCTCTCCCTTCTCTTCTCTCCTTCTCTCCTCTTCTCTCCCTTCTCTCCCTTCTCTCCCTTCTCTCCCTTCTCTCCTCTTCTCTCCCTTCTCTCCTCTTCTCTTCTCTTCTCTCCTCTTCTCTCCTCTCTCTCCTTCCCTTCTCTCCTTCTCTCCTTCTTCTCTCCCTCTTCTCTCCCTTCTCTCCCTTCTCTCCCTTCTTTCCCTCTCCTCTCCCTTCTCTCCCTTCTCTCCTTCTCTCCCTTCTCTCCTCTCTCTCTCTCCGCTCTCTCCCTTCTTTCCCCTCCTCTCCCTTCTCTCCCTTCTCTCCCTTCTTTCCTCTCCTTCTCTCCTCTTCTCTCCCTTCTCTCCCTTCTCTCCCTTCTCTCCATCTCTCCCTTCTCTCCGCTTCTCTCCCTTCTTTCCCCTCCTCTCCCTTCTCTCCCTTCTCTCCCTTCTTTCCTCTCCTTCTCTCCTCTTCTCTCCCTTCTCTCCCTTGTCTCCCTTCTCTCCCTTCTCTCCGCTTCTCTCCCTTCTTTCCCCTCCTCTCCCTTCTCTCCCTTCTCTCCCTTCTTTCCTCTCCTTCTCTCCTCTTCTCTCCCTTCTCTCCCTTCTCTCCCTTCTCTCCCTTCTTTCCTCTCCTTCTCTCCTCTTCTCTCCCTTCTCTCCCTTCTCTCCCTTCTCTCCCTTCTCTCCCTTCTTTCCCTTCTCTCCCTTCTTTCCTCTCCTTCTCTCCTCTTCTCTCCCTTCTCTTCCTTCTCTCCCTTCTCTCCCTTCTTTCCCCTCCTCTCCCTTCTCTCTCTTCTCTCCCTTCTCTCCCTTCTTTCCTCTCCTTCTCTCCTCTTCTCTCCCTTCTCTCCCTTCTCTCCCTTCTCTCCATCTCTCCCTTCTCTCCGCTTCTCTCCCTTCTTTCCCCTCCTCTCCCTTCTCTCCCTTCTCTCCCTTCTTTCCTCTCCTTCTCTTCTCTTCTCTCCCTTCTCTCCCTTCTCTCCCTTCTCTCCATCTCTCCCTTCTCTCCGCTTCTCTCCCTTCTTTCCCCTCCTCTCCCTTCTCTCCCTTCTCTCCCTTCTTTCCTCTCCTTCTCTCCTCTTCTCTCCCTTCTCTCCCTTCTCTGTCTTCTCTCCCTTCTCTTCTCTTCTCTCCCTTCTCTCCTCTTCTCTTCCTTCTCTTCTCTTCTCTCCCTTCTCTCCCTTCTCTCCCTCCTCTCCCTTCTCTCCCTTCTCTCACTTCTTTCCCCTCCTCTCCCTTCTCTCCCTTCTCTCCCTTCTCTCCCTTCTTTCCCTTCTCTCCCTTCTTTCCTCTCCTTCTCTCCTCTTCTCTCCCTTCTCTCCCTTCTCTCCGCTTCTCTCCCTTCTTTCCCCTCCTCTCCCTTCTCTCCCTTCTCTCCCTTCTTTCCTCTCCTTCTCTCCTCTTCTCTCCCTTCTCTCCCTTCTTTCCTCTCCTTCTCTCCTCTTCTCTCTCTTCTCTCCCTTCTCTCTCTTCTCTCCCTTCTCTCCCTTCTCTCCCTTCTCTCCCTTCTCTTCTCTTCTCTCCCTTCTCTCCTCTTCTCTTCCTTCTCTTCTCTTCTCTCCTCTTCTCTCCCTTCTTTCCCCTCCTCTCCCTTCTCTCCCTTCTCTCCCTTCTCTCCCTTCTTTCCTCTCCTTCTCTCCTCTTCTCTCCCTTCTCTCCCTTCTCTCCCTTCTTTCCTCTCCTTCTCTCCTCTTCTCTCCCTTCTCTCCCTTCTCTCCCTTCTCTCCATCTCTCCCTTCTCTCCGCTTCTCTCCCTTCTTTCCCCTCCTCTCCCTTCTCTCCCTTCTCTCCCTTCTTTCCTCTCCTTCTCTCCTCTTCTCTCCCTTCTCTCCCTTCTCTCCCTTCTCTCCATCTCTCCCTTCTCTCCGCTTCTCTCCCTTCTTTCCCCTCCTCTCCCTTCTCTCCCTTCTCTCCCTTCTTTCCTCTCCTTCTCTCCTCTTCTCTCCCTTCTCTCCCTTCTCTCCCTTCTCTCCATCTCTCCCTTCTCTCTCTTCTCTTCTCTTCTCTCCCTTCTCTCCCTTCTCTCCCTTCTCTCCCTTCTTTCCTCTCCTTCTCTCCTCTTCTCTCCCTTCTCTCCCTTCTCTCCCTTCTCTCCCTTCTCTCCCTTCTTTCCCTTCTCTCCCTTCTTTCCTCTCCTTGTCTCCTCTTCTCTCCCTTCTCTCCCTTCTCTCCGCTTCTCTCCCTTCTTTCCCCTCCTCTCCCTTCTCTCCCTTCTCTCCCTTCTTTCCCCTCCTCTCCCTTCTCTCCCTTCTCTCCCTTCTTTCCTCTCCTTCTCTCCTCTTCTCTCCCTTCTCTCCCTTCTCTCCCTTCTCTCCATCTCTCCCTTCTCTCCGCTTCTCTCCCTTCTTTCCCCTCCTCTCCCTTCTCTCCCTTCTCTCCCTTCTTTCCTCTCCTTCTCTCCTCTTCTCTCTCTTCTCTCCCTTCTCTCCCTTCTCTCCATCTCTCCCTTCTCTCCTCTTCTCTCCCTTCTTTCCCCTCCTCTCCCTTCTCTCCCTTCTCTCCCTTCTTTCCTCTCCTTCTCTCCTCTTCTCTCCCTTCTCTCCCTTCTCTGTCTTCTCTCCCTTCTCTTCTCTTCTCTCCCTTCTCTCCTCTTCTCTTCCTTCTCTTCTCTTCTCTCCCTTCTCTCCCTTCTCTCCCTCCTCTCCCTTCTCTCCCTTCTCTCCCTTCTTTCCCTCCTCTCCCTTCTCTCCCTTCTCTCCCTTCTCTCCCTTCTTTCCCTTCTCTCCCTTCTTTCCTCTCCTTCTCTCCTCTTCTCTCCCTTCTCTCCCTTCTCTCCGCTTCTCTCCCTTCTTTCCCCTCCTCTCCCTTCTCTCCCTTCTCTCCCTTCTTTCCTCTCCTTCTCTCCTCTTCTCTCCCTTCTCTCCCTTCTTTCCTCTCCTTCTCTCCTCTTCTCTCCCTTCTCTCCCTTCTCTCCCTTGTCTCCCTTCTCTCCCTTCTCTCCGCTTCTCTCCCTTCTTTCCCCTCCTCTCCCTTCTCTCCCTTCTCTCCCTTCTTTCCTCTCCTTCTCTCCTCTTCTCTCCCTTCTCTCCCTTCTCTCCCTTCTCTCCATCTCTCCCTTCTCTCTCTTCTCTTCTCTTCTCTCCCTTCTCTCCCTTCTCTCCCTTCTCTCCCTTCTTTCCCCTCCTCTCCCTTCTCTCCCTTCTCTCCCTTCTTTCCTCTCCTTCTCTCCTCTTCTCTCCCTTCTCTCCCTTGTCTCCCTTCTCTCCCTTCTCTCCGCTTCTCTCCCTTCTTTCCCCTCCTCTCCCTTCTCTCCCTTCTCTCCCTTCTTTCCTCTCCTTCTCTCCTCTTCTCTCCCTTCTCTCCCTTCTCTCCCTTCTCTCCCTTCTTTCCTCTCCTTCTCTCCTCTTCTCTCCCTTCTCTCCCTTCTCTCCCTTCTCTCCCTTCTCTCCCTTCTTTCCCTTCTCTCCCTTCTTTCCTCTTCTCTTCCTTCTCTTCTCTTCTCTCCTTTCTCTCCCTTCTCTCCCTTCTCTTCTCTTCTCTCCCTTCTCTCCTCTTCTCTCTCTTCTCTTCTCTTCTCTCCCTTCTCTCCCTTCTCTCCCTTCTCTCCTCTTCTTTCCTATCTTCTCTTCCTTCATCAATTACATCTCTCCTCTTCTTTCCTCTCCTCCTTTTCACTCATCTCTCCTATCTCTATTCCCTCCTCACTCCCCTTCTCCGGCTCGCAATTTACGGTTCGTTTTTGTTTTTCTGCTTTTTTGTCCCCTTTGAATCGTGTGCAGTTTATGTCAGTGCAACATGCGTGCAGAGCTCTCGAGTTTCAAATTTGTTCAAACCGTATCGAGTACGTATACAAATAAGACCGAACCAGCAGCTCTTTTCTTATCTGATCTCGAACGAGAGAAAGTTTGTTATGAGATTTTAATTTATAAGTAATGTAACACTAAAGAGTTTTATGCTAAGCGATATCACAAGCTGCTCATATACTGCTCATAGGCCATGACCTCGCCCCAGCAGCCCACCGTGTTTCTACTCGCCTACGACAACAGTGAGAACAGCCAGGCGGCTCTGAGCTGGTTCGCCAGACTCAATGCTGAAAGAGACATTCGACACCAGCTGGTGATCTTTTATTCAGTTGAAGCCCCGCCGCTGCCGCGCGGCAACACGACCTTGAAGATGTCCAAGACAGAGCTGTACACCCAGCTGATGCAAGAATCGTCAGCCCAGATCGACAGGGTGCGCAAACGCTGCTTGGCACTTTGCCAACAGCTGGGCTTGCCAGCAGACTCCGTCAAGTTCATTGACAAGTACGGAGCCGAACCGAGCAAGGCGATTGTTGCCATGGCAACAGAACTAGACGCTGCCGCCATTCTAATGGGCACTCGCGGATTGAAACGACTTCAACGAACCATGCTTGGCAGCGTATCGGACTATGCTGTTCACCATGCGCACCGGCCAGTGATTGTGGTGCCGCTCACCGACACAAATGGATAGAACTGGAAACTCATTTAAACTACTAGCAGTAGTTTACAAGCTGAATGAATTTGATTAAGATATCGAATGGCAGCAAAGTTGCGCGCATCTTTTAACAAGCAAATACTAATTAACATCATTTATTTATTACAGACACTTAGTAAATGATTTACATTAGCGGGAAACTGAATAAATATATGACGGACAGATAGTTGATCACATATTATTGCCATTGACTCCGTTCTCAGGGATTCTATCCGGTTATATTCACAATATTTTCGAATGATCGCTGTGTTAATTTTTTATGAAATTAAACATTATGCGATTTCGAAGCTACATGTACTTTTATAAATCCCTAAAAAGTCCATGTTTAATCTTCTACATAATATACTTGCTCATCTCATATCAATACATCGTATCTATATTCGGGTGATTCTGTCTGATCAATGGTGAATGGCTATGAACGGCTATGAATGGCAATGAATGAATTTGAATAGCTATAAATAGCTATGAATGGCTATGAAGGGCTATGAAGGGCTATGAATGGCTATGAATGGCTATGAATGGCTATGAATCGCTATGAATGGCTGTGAATGAAACGGAAGTTTCCGGATGTCTGAGAACAACTTAGACGGATTCTCGACTTAGTTGATAAGCTTGCAACAGTAAGGCATGCATTTAACAGATATAGGTTATTCACATGATTACAGTTGATATCTGCTAAAATACGAGCTGTATACTGCAATCTACGGCCACGGATGTCGTTCACGGAGCTCCTGGCCATAGAAATTCAAGGCGGGCATCAATTGCTGGTCATTATTGGTCGACTCCGAAATACCCCGCAAAAATAACACGATACCACAGATACTTTAACCCTAGATAGTTCACTCTTGTTAGCGTGAACGAACATGGATGCGTCAAACGATCTGCCTTGCGTCAAAATTCATTTTTGGAGCAACTATCGATTTTTATTGCTATGCGCCGTAGCCATAGACTATAACACAAAAGTAGACAACGTCAGCAAGCAAACCGCCCGCTTCAAGAGCCGCTCCGCTCCCTCACAGCCCGTCGCTCTCGCAGTCACGATGAGGCACTCAGGAAGCTGTGCCGCAGCAGCTCCGCGGTGTCCGCTCGCTTCTTCGGGTCATAGTCTACGCACCTGAGGTAGAAGTCCTTCATGTCGGCTGAGAACCCGTCCGCAATCCGAGGCATCGCCCGCCCTCCGCACCTCAGCACGGCGATCCTGAGGCTGCATGGCCGTCAGCTCATACACGGTGCAGCCGAAGGCCCACACGTCGGTCTTGGCTGAGTACGGAATCGAATCGCCCTCGCCCATGATCATCTCCGGGGCTATGAAGTGCCAGGTGCCTTTTGCCTGGCTGCCTGCGCTCAGGCTGCAGGTGTTGAAGAGTTCACCAACTGTGGCCTCCATATTGGATTATAAGTCTTTGGCATTAATTTAGGTCATAGACAATTACGGTCATAGTATAGTCATAGGCGATTGCAGTCATACTCAGTACATGTAGATCATAGACAAGCATAATAATTACTCGCACATGTAGTGTAGCTATGAAGAATCGGTCATAAACAGTACATGAATTCATCGATCAAAATTAACAACAGCATGAAACCTACGAACCCCCTTGTACCTCCTATTTTATGCCCTTTCCCTTGATCTTACCCTCACCACAATCTCACCCGAGATTCACCAGAATCTCACAAAGATGGGGAAAAAACGACATGACATATGCATGAATTAATAATTCTCCCACTAGAAAATTTCGATAACATTGCTGGATATGAAGAGGGTGGGAAGGAGAGAAGAGGGTGAGAGAGAAGAGTAAAGAAGACTGTCATATCAAACAGGAGACTCTCATGTCTAACAGGACACCATGTCTAACAGGAGGCTCTCATGTCTAACAGGAGACTCCCATGTCTAACAGGAGACTCCCATGTCTAACAGGAGACTCTCATGTCTAACAGGAGACTCCCATGTCTAACAGGAGACTCCCATGTCTAACAGGAGACTCCCATGTCTAACAGGACACCATGTCTAACAGGAGACTCCCATGCCTAACAGGACACCATGTCTAACAGGAGACTCCCATGTCTAACAGGAGACTCCCATGTCTAACAGGAGACTCCCATGTCTAACAGCAAAAGTGTGCATTCAGTTTAAAACCATACTCTGCTATCTAGAGTAGTCTCAAAAGTGCTTTCGCACCAAATTCGGTCCAAATGAAAGCAGAAATGCGGTTTTATTCTCATTTTCCTGCTCAAAACAGCGGCGCCCCGCTGAGGGGGCTGAGCAGCCCCTCATGCCCCGCCATTGTCTCAGTTCAATGCAATGCGAAGCCACTGCAAACACTTATTTATGTACATTGCACAGTGCACTGAGTGAGCACAGACTCAAGTGTCTGCCAGCATCATTGATGCAGCATCTGCTGTTCAAATGAGATGCACAGAATGGCTGATGCTCGTTTGAACACACTTTTGTGCAGATGAAGCAACAAGCCGCACCACCCAGCCTCCAGGTGAGCACATTGCTCAGCTGTCCACAGACTCTCTCCGAGCTCGAGTCTCCCCCATTGCCATGGCAACTGGAGCAGCTCTGCAGCGTCTGTGCAGTTAAGGGCTCTGCACATCTCTTTGCTCACTGCGTGAGGGGCCGAGCCGTGAGGCAGCCTCAGACCTCATGACACTCTGCAAGCCCTTTGAAAACAATGGCCAGCTTCACTGCATGCCTGCTTCATCAGCTCTGCCTTCCCCGCACTGTTGTGTGCATTGCACTGAGTTAGGCTCAGGAATGATTCTGCGAAATATTGAAATATGAAATGGGACACAGCGGATCACGGCAAGTCAGGACACAGCGGGTCACGGCAAGTCAGGACACAGCGGGTCACGGCAAGTCAGGACACAGCGGGTCACGGCAAGTCAGGACACAGCGGGTCACCGCAAGTCAGGACACAGCGGGTCACGGCAAGTCAGGACACAGCGGGTCACGGCAAGTCAGGACACAGCGGGTCACGGCAAGTCAGGACACAGCGGGTCACGGCAAGTCAAGACACAGCGGGTCACGGCAAGTCAGGACACAGCGGGTCACGGCAAGTCAGGATACAGCGGGTCACGGCAAGTCAGGACACAGCGGGTCACGGCAAGTCAGGACACAGCGGGTCACTGCAAGCCAAGCGGTGGCTGTATATTTAACTGAGAAGTCTTGAGTAAGCGCTGCACTTCCTGCTCCAACAGTTGCTAATAAAAAGTCAGTCCAAAAATCAAATACAAAAATCAGTGCCGGAAAAAGTGCCAAACCGGTGGCTGAAAAATGTGAAAAATTCTCGGCAACAGAAATCTGGAGTAGGCATTGAGCAGTCTGAGCAGATTGGGGAAATTGTGATTGGCTTTGTGCCAGAGTTTCAAAATCAACATTGATCAGCTTGAAACTGAAATAGCACTCGAGTGAGCACAAAAATGTCTCATTAATTGAAAGGAGCAACCGGTAAAACAAACCCGGAAGTCAAATAAATAAAATTTGAATTCCGAATCGCAGCCGAATAAACAAAACTGTGATTGGATAACTGATCCGGGCATCGGGAAGCAGCAAATCGATAATAAATCCAAAATCTAATCAAATAAACAACAAACAAGGCATTCAAATAAACAAAACATGGCAGTTGAAAAAAAAGATGTACTAGTAATTAGATATATCCCTCGTAATAAGACGAGTAATCGAATCGGATTAACAAAAAACAATCGGATTAACAAAAAACAATCGGATAAACAAAAAGGGCAATCAGATAAACAAAAAGGGCAATCAGATAAACAAAAAGGGCAATCAGATATACAAAAAGGCTATCGGATAAAAAAAGGCAATCAGATAAACAAAAAGGGCAATCAGATAAACAAAAAGGCTATCGGATAAACAAAAAGAGCAATCAGACAAACAAAAAGGGCAATCAGATAAACAAAAAGGGCAATCAGATAAACAAAAAGGGCAATTAGATAAACAAAAAAGTCAATCGGATAAACAAAAAGAGCAATCAGACAAACAAAAAGGGCAATCAAATAAACAAAAAGGGCAATCAGATAAACAAAAAGGGCAATCAGATAAACAAAAAGGTCAATCGGATAAACAAAAAGAGCAATCAGACAAACAAAAAAGGGCAATCATATAAACAAAAGCAGACAACGTCAGCAAGCAAAACCGCCCGCTCCAAGAGCCGCTCCGCTCCCTCACAGCCCGTCGCTCTCGCAGTCACGATGAGGCACTCAGGAAGCTGTGCCGCAGCAGCTCCGCGGTGTCCGCTCGCTTCCTCGGGTCATAGTCTACGCACCTGAGGTAGAAGTCCTTCAGGCCGGCTGAGAACGCGTCCGCAATCTGAGGCATCGCCCGCCCTCCGCACCTCAGCACGGCGATCCGGAACTGCTGAACGTTCGCGTCAGGAGGCTGCATGGCCGTCAGCTCATACACGGTGCAGCCGAAGGCCCACACGTCGGTCTTGGCTGAGTACGGAATCGAATCGCCCTCGCCTATGAACAGCTCGGGCGCCATGAAGTAGGAGGTGCCTTTGGGATCGACGCCTGTGCTCAGGCCGCAGGTGCCGACGATCTCCTTGGCGAGGCCGAAGTCGATCAGCTTGATGACGCCCTCGTTTGTGAGCATAATATTAGAGCTCTTGATATCACGGTGCAAGATGGCGCCCTCCGGCTGGCAGTGCAGGAAGTTAAGGCCTGAGCAGATCTGCAGGTGGAGCAGTTTTGAGCAGTCATGAGAGTGCATGAATTCATTTTTAATACCACCCACACTGATCTCACACTGATCCCACACTGATCCCACACTGATCCCACACTGATCCCACACTGATCCCACACTGATCCCACACTGATCCCACACTGATCCCACGCTGATCCCACACTGAACCCACACTAATCCCACATCCCACCCATGCCAGGCAATGCCAGAGAACTCAGAGACGCACCTGTCTGGAGAAGTCCCTGACCCCGAACTCCTTGAACGGCTTGTTCTGACGCTGCATCAGCTCAAAGAGGCTGAGACCCGAGACCAGCTCGGTGAAGATGTACAGCCCATCCGACTTCTGCTCGCACTTGAGGAACTGCACAATGTTGGAATGCGAGAGTCGCTTGAGGATCTCAACTCCCCGCTTCTCCATCTCGACGGCTTTCTGCAGCTTCCTCAATTGGCCGGTGCCGCTCAGGGGCAGCACCTTGACAGCCACCGTCTGGTTGCGGTCTGTGAGGGCCTTGTACACCTTGCCGAATCCGCCACGGCCGATGAGCTGCTTCTTGTCTTTCTGCAGGATGAAGTCCCAATCGGTGAAGCTGGGGTCCAGCTGCTTCTTGGCACTGAAACATGAAATGAAGGAATTGATGAATTTTGAGTTGCTTGGGGCTTTCTGAGTACTTTGGAGTCACTCAGCCTTCTGCGTCACCACCCTTCTGCGTCACCACCCTTCTGCGTCACCACCCTTCTGCGTCACCACCCTTCTGCATCACCACCCTTCTGCGTCACCACCCTTCTGCGTCACCACCCTTCTGCGTCACCACCCTTCTGCGTCACCACCCTTCTGCGTCACCACCCTTCTGCGTCACCAGCCTTCTGCGTCACCAGCCTTCTGCGTCACCAGCTTTCTACGTCACCACCCTTCTGCGTTACCCCCCTTCTGCGTCACCACCCTTCTGCGTCACCACCCTTCTGCGTCACCACCCTTCTGCGTCACCACCCTTCTGCGTCACCACCCTTCTGCGTCACCACCCTTCTGCGTCACCACCCTTCTGCGTCACCACCCTTCTGCGTCACCACCCTTCTGCGTCACCACCCTTCTGCGTCACCACCCTTCTGCGTCACCACCCTTCTGCGTCACCACCCTTCTGCGTCACCACCCTTCTGCGTCACCACCCTTCTGCGTCACCACCCTTCTGCGTCACCACCCTTCTGCGTCACCACCCTTCTGCGTCACCACCCTTCTGCGTCACCACCCTTCTGCGTCACCACCCTTCTGCGTCACCACCCTTCTGCGTCACCACCCTTCTGCGTCACCACCCTTCTGCGTCACCACCCTTCTGCGTCACCACCCTTCTGCGTCACCACCCTTCTGCGTCACCACCCTTCTGCGTCACCACCCTTCTGCGTCACCACCCTTCTGCGTCACCACCCTTCTGCGTCACCACCCTTCTGCGTCACCACCCTTCTGCGTCACCACCCTTCTGCGTCACCACCCTTCTGCGTCACCACCCTTCTGCGTCACCACCCTTCTGCGTCACCACCCTTCTGCGTCACCACCCTTCTGCGTCACCACCCTTCTGCGTCACCACCCTTCTGCGTCACCACCCTTCTGCGTCACCACCCTTCTGCGTCACCACCCTTCTGCGTCACCACCCTTCTGCCATGAGCATCCGCAGGTGCCATGAAGTGCCAGGTTCCTTTTGGCTGGTTGCCTGCGCTCAGACTGCAGGTTTTGACGAGTTCACCAACTGTCGCCTTATCATTTCTCACCGAGTCTCCTCAGGATGTCCGACCGGAGTCGGCCCAGGCGGCTGGACGCTCTGTCGAGCTCGTGGGCGGGGACGCTGAGCTGCAGCACTGTAGGAAGAGTTTTACGAGTGAGCCATGAGGAGATTAGAGGAGCCATGAGGAGATTGGAGGCGCCATGGGGAGATTGAAAGGCCATGGGGAGATTGGAGGCGCTATGGGGAGTTTGGGGCGCCATGAGGAGATTGGAGGCGCCATGGGGAGGTTGGGGCGCCATGGAGAGTTGGAGGCGCCATGAGGAGCTGCACTGACAGATTCATGATGCCCTCGCTTGACAGCGGCGCTGCTGAGAATTTCAGGGCGCCGATCATCAAAGCGCAATGAATTTTCGCCAAACAATATTTTCAGTATTTTCAGTGTCAGGCAGCAGTTCTCAGTCAGGACTCACCCAGCTGAGGCGGCAGTCGGCGCTGAGCTGCCAGCGGGAGGCCGAGAGGCTTCGAGCCGCCGCTGCGTGGAGGAAATCCAGGTCCGCTTTGCTGACTGGTCTGTGCACCACCATCTCTCAACAACATCAGCCAGTGTTTCGCCATCCTTTTTCTTCAAGCTGAACATTTCGGCTCCGATTTGGTCAAAAATGAACTGAAGAGAGTCGACTGGCTGCCACTGAGCGGCCAAATGGACGGCCGTGATACACAGTGAGCCAGGAACTGTGAGACAGTCGCTGCCGAGCTCCTTCACCAGCCACTTCAGATTTGAATTGTCAGACTTCTGAGCAGCAAAGTGAAATGCTGTTCTATCATAGTCTCCCTTCAGCCGAAAGCAGTCAGTTCCGATCTGTCTCTTGATCCACTCCAGCGACTCGATGCCCTGATGCCGAGCGGCCAAATGGACGGCCGTGTAACCGTATTTGTCAGGAACTGTGAGACAGTCGCTGCCGAGCTCCTTCACCAGCCACTTCAGATTTGAATTGTCAGACTTCTGAGCAGCAAAGTGAAATGCTGTTCTATCATAGTCTTCCTTCAGCCGAAAGCAGTCAGTTCCGATCTGTCTCTTGATCCACTCCAGCGACTCGATGCCCTGATGCTGAGCGGCCAAATGGACGGCCGTGTCACCGTCTTCGTCAGGAACTGTGAGACAGTCGCTGCCGAGCTCCTTCACCAGCCACTTCAGATTTGAATTGTCAGACTTCTGAGCAGCAAAGTGAAATGCTGTTCTATCATAGTCTCCCTTCAGCCGAAAGCAGTCAGTTCCGATCTGTCTCTTGATCCACTCCAGCGACTCGATGCCCTGATGCCGAGCGGCCAAATGGACGGCCCTGTCGCCGCAAATGTCAGGAACTGTGAGACAGTCGCTGCCGAGCTCCTTCACCAGCCACTTCAGATTTGAATTGTCAGACTTCTGAGCAGCAAAGTGAAATGCTGTTCTATCATAGTCTCCCTTCAGCCGAAAGCAGTCAGTTCCGATCTGTCTCTTGATCCACTCCAGCGACTCGATGCCCTGATGCCGAGCGGCCAAATGGACGGCCCTGTCGCCGCAAATGTCAGGAACTGTGAGACAGTCGCTGCCGAGCTCCTTCACCAGCCACTTCAGATTTGAATTGTCAGACTTCAGAGCAGCAAAGTGAAATGCTGTTCTATCATAATTTCCCTTCAGCCGAAAGCAGTCAGTTCCGATCTGTCTCTTGATCCACTCCAGCGACTCGATGCCCTGATGCTGAGCGGCCAAATGGACGGCCGTGTTACCGCGTTTGTCAGGAACTGTGAGACAGTCGCTGCCGAGCTCCTTCACCAGCCACTTCAGACAAGAGTTGCTTTTTCTGTTCATAGCGGCAAAGGGAGCGACTATCTGTTCCAATCTATCGACAATTCTCAAGCAGCTTCTGCCTCCCTTCTCTTTAACCAGCTTCATCCAAGACTCGTCCTGATGCTGGGCAGCCAAGTGCACTGGAGTCTCGTCCCTATCATATCCGTATGTCAGACAGCCGGTTCCGAATCTGTCAATCAGCAGCTCCAGGCACGACGAGCTCACCGGCTTGCAGGCCACGTGATGGGCCAGCGGCATTTTGCGAAGCTCTTCAAAGGGATAGTCTTGCTTGTCGAAGCCGCCCACCTCCAGCTTGATGTTGCTGCCGACCTCACCGCACAGTCGTTGCAGCTCCTCGCTGTCTCCAGCCTCCAGCGCCGCTCTCAGCTTCCGCTCCATCTCTGTTGCCATGGCTACACAGCTTCTCCTAGCAGCGCTTCTCTGCCGATCTGCTGTCTGCCGCAGCTGTTCCACACGGCTTCAAACTGAGTGCTTTGCTCTTCTTCAAGCGAATTTGCCTGCCAGCCCAGCAGCAGCAGCAAAACTCCAGCTGTCACGGACTGAAATCTCTGAGCTCTCCCTGTGCAGAGAAATTTGTTTAAATGGACTGAGCCCGATTCTCTTCTCTGACCCAGCGGCTGTGTTTGAGGCCTGATTGGGTGCCAGGGGGCCCGGCAGCTGCTCTGCTCAGCGGGGTGAGAGATGCAGGAGCAGTGAGATGCTGCGAGCTCTGCTGAGTTAAACAATGAGAGCTGACTGTGGCTGCGTGCTCGGCATAGCAAGTGCATTGTCAGTGGGCAGGGGTGAAGGGGCGGCAGCTGAGACACGAGGGGAGAGAGATGGAGAGGGGAGGGAGGGCAGGGCTGAGGCCTGGAAACCAAGCGGAGCTCTCTGAAGATTTCCAATTTAGTTAGCAATTTTATGGCAAATATTTTGCAGAAAAAAAGCTTATAACTGAGGATTTTGTGTTGCTGAGCTCGAAACAGATGGAGAATGGTCGGCTGGGTTTGCCAGTGACACTTTACATCAGTATCTAACAGGTGACATGGGTATCTAATAGGTGACATCAGTATCTAACAGGTGACATCAGTATCTAACAGGTGACACCAGTATCTAACAGGTGACCCAGTATCTAACAGGCGACATCAGTATGTAACAGGTGACATCAGTATCTAAAAGGTGACACCAGTATCTAACAGGTGACATCAGTATCTAACAGGTGACACCAGTATCTAACAGGTGACATCAGTATCTAACAGGTGACACCAGTATCTAACAGGTGACACCAGTATCTAACAGGTGACATCAGTATCTAACAGGTGACACCAGTATCTAACAGGTGACACCAGTATCTAACAGGTGACACCAGTATCTAACAGGTGACATCAGTATCTAACAGGTGACACCAGTATCTAGATATTACAAATTAATCATAGATATTTAATGTTAGACCCACCCATTGGCCTGTTAGACCATGCATGCCCTCTCTGTGTTAATTTATCTAACTAGCTAACTGCAAAAAAGAAAATAAGATGGGTGGGGCGGAAAAATATCACGCCACCACCCCAACGCTGCCCCCGAGCACAATGCCGAGCATTATAAATACAATGCAATTGAAAGAGCCGAGGCTCTTCACTGCCGAGTTGAGTAGAGTTTGAGCTCAAACATAAGAAAAGGACTTGTCTCAGTTCTTCGAAGCTTCTGTCTGTCGTGGCAGAGGGGTAGCAGGCGTGTAAGGTAGTTGGCGTGAGAGGCCTTCAGAGACTACCGACAAAACGACCTGTTACATACTAAAAATGATATACTATATTAGTATTAAAATTGTAAAATTTATTGCAATGTTTATGCAATCTTAAACAATAATAATTTCAATGAATATTTATCACAATAAGAGCATTTGGATAAACAAAAAGGGCAGTCGAATAAGCAAAAAGGGCAATCAGATAAACAAAAAGGGCAATCAGATAAACAAAAAGGGCAATCAGATAAAAAAATAGGCAATCGAATAAGCAAAAAGGGCAATCGAAAAAACAAAAAGGGCAATCAAATAAAAAAATAGGCAATCGAATAAACAAAAAAGGCAATCGAATAAGCAAAAAAGGCAATCGAATAAACAAAAAGGGCAATCGAATAAACAAAAAGGGCAATCAGATAAACAAAAAGGCAATCAAATAAAAAATAGGCAATCGAATAAACAAAAAGGACAATCAAATAAAAAAATAGGCAATCGAATAAACAAATAGGTCTTAACTCAATGCGGAGTGAAATGTCTAGTGTTTTAAAATCTGTGCACGATACTGCGCCAATTTGATTACATACAAAGAATCGCCTAATGCTAGGAGATGAGCCATACAGAATCTCCGAGAATTTTAACTTCAATAACTGCTCCGTCGTTATTAACAATTGATTTTAGGTACGCTACATAGTGACTCCCTTTTAGTTGCGATTGGAACAAACTGAATTGTTTTTAACAATGCGTCACCTGACCCTAACCTGAATCTAACCCTGAGATTTATGTCTATGGTAAAAATACATCCCGGAAACACACCATTCACCAACGTAGGGATTTGAAGCGTTCGATACGAGCTATCAACAGACAACTTCAAGCTTTGGTTATTTTTATAAATAGATCTTGCCCTCTCATATTCGACATGCACGGCGCTGTGCCCACACCGGACAGCCAGCAATTTTCACGCGTAACTCGTCGTCGTCATAGCAACACGGCAGTGAGTTCCAACAATCAGCTGATCGACAGTAAACTTCGCCAACTCATCGCAAGATTTCTCCAACGCTGGGAGCGCCTGCACGCCCGTTCAATGGTGGAATTCGTCTGCAACACTCTGTCGAACGAGCCTGAAGTGCTGGCGGCCGTACAACAGGCCACCGCCGACCTGCTGCACTTGACTCCCGGTCCGGACGACAACTTTCGACGGGAAGCGTTGAAGCGTCAACTTCACGCGATCGTCGCTCGCGTGCCCGACTGGCTGCACGAGCTGCTGTCGGAGAGGATCTGCTTGAGCGCTGAGATGCAGACGACTGATAGGCAGAGTGACCGGGTGAATGCGGATTCTTGAGCTCCTTCTTCATCAAGAAAGGTCTGAGAATGGATCGATGGCCAGGGGCTTCGCCACCAGGAGGGACAGGGGGACAAGGGGGCCAGCGGTTTGTCCCCCCCCCACACCCCACCTTTGTTGACCTGTTATGAAAATAAATTATTTTGCTTCTGGGCGACAAAATAAAATATAGCGCCTGAAGCACCAAAATAGTGTCTGCTGCGCTAAAATGAGTGCCTGAGGCGCTAAAATGAGTGTCTGCTGCGCTAAAATGAGTGCCTGCGGCGCTAAAATGAGTGCCTGAGGCGCTAAAATGAGTGCCTGAGGCGCTAAAATGAGTGCCTGAGGCGCTAAAATGAGTGCCTGCGGCGCTAAAATGAGTGCCTGAGGCGCTAAAATGAGTGCCTGAGGCGCTAAAATGAGTGTCTGCGGCGCTAAAATGAGGGTCTGCTGCGCTAAAATGAGTGCCTGCGGCGCCAAAATGAGTGCCTGCGGCGCTAAAATGAGTGTCTGTTGCGCTAAAATGAGTATCTGCGGCGCTAAAATGAGTGCCTGCGGCGCTAAAATGAGTGCCTGAGGCGCTAAAATGAGTGTCTGCAGCGCTAAAATGAGTGTCTGCTGCGCTAAAATGAGTGCCTGCGGCGCTAAAATGAGTGTCTGCTGCGCTAAAATGAGTGTCTGCGGCGCTAAAATGAGTGCTCGCGACACTGATTAAAAAATACATGTAATGTACAAGTAGGAACTTATTAGTCATGTACATGCACTTTTAAAATTCTTGGCTTTGTCCCCTCTCCACCATAAAATCCATGACGACGCCCCTGTGGATCGCGGAGGTTCTAAATGTCTTATACAAGGGCTGAGTATTTCATATCGGAGGGCATACAGTGTGGGTTCAACCATATTGTATTAACAGTGGTAGGTATTTTTGTAATATCGGGGCTAATTCCCAACCCTCTTCGGAAGTGTAGCTTATAACCAAACCCAAGAAGAAATTGGCGAACGTTATCTGCCCTGTATTTCATGTGTTCCGATTATTTCAGCTTGGGTTGACTGATGCTAAAATCGTAGTTTTTAGTCTTATAGTTACTGTCACAGATCCTGTGTGTTGCTTTTACCTGTAGCTCCGCAAGTCTATTGGCCTCGTTCCTTCAGAGAAAGTTTAGTTGTATTGGTAGAAAATTAAAATGTTTAGAAGTTTATCTTATTTTAACAAAAATGTACTTGAATTTTCCGTATTACATAGAAACACTCATACGAGACTGCTAATATATTTCGTGTTATAGTCTATATTGTGTTTCGCAGCAAAGCTAAGTTTACTCAAAACTTGACTTACATACGCATTAATAAATTGCATCTACATGTATTGCCGACATTGCATTTGAGTTTGCATCCTACTAACTTAACTACTAATCAAAGTAGCGATATACGCTTGTAAGTGAAATCTTCGTATTATAGATTTTATATCATTTCTGACCATTTAAGTACTTTAAGCACAATACTTCGCCTTTAAACACAGGGCATCACCTTTACAAGTCCATATTATTTGTTTTTGTGCCTGTGTCCACCATAGCAGACAATTTATAGGCTCTCCCCAGACTCTTTCTCCATCTCTGTCTTTCTTGAGTACTTTATAGAGGTCAGAGCGCGTTACGTATCTCTACACCCGCTTGCATTCACTAATACCCCATGCAAAGCTGTCTACTATAAAGGCCGTTAGAATCAAAGCAGGCAGGCGGCTGGGAAAGAAAAGACCGCAGTCGGGACCAATATTGCGTCTTCTGGAGGTCTCGCGCAAAACCAGTTTTGAAACTCTCTCTCTCTCTCCCTCTCCATCTCTCTCTCTCTCTCCCTCTCCATCTCTCTCTCTCTCCCTCTCCATCTCTCTCTCTCTCTCTCCCTCTCCATCTCTCTCTCCTCTCGCCCTTTCTAGAGCAGAGTTATCCATGAAGCATTTAGTCGACACCCGAAGCTGAAAAAGCCTAGCTACTACTATAAAAGAAACTGGACTATCAAAAAAGAAAGAAAAAAATAGTTTTATGCTAGTGTATATATGCGCTAATTATCTTTCTCAGTTTGGAAAAAAAATATGTCAGTTTTCAGTTCTGAGCAGGAGCTGCAACAGCAGAAGCCTGCCGGACAGAGACGGGCCTTCAACTCGTCAGTGCAACCACCAACTCTGCTCAAGGACTACTGCAACTGGCACGGTGGATCGCACCTGCCGGCCGCCGACACCGGTCGCCTTAACGGCTGGCATCGGTCGACGCATAAACCGCACCCGGTGCTGCACAGGGAATCTGATGGCAGCTTTTTCAAGGGACAGGTCTGCGTTTTGTT
Organism: Macrostomum lignano; assembly: GCA_002269645.1. Lineage (NCBI taxonomy): Eukaryota > Metazoa > Platyhelminthes > Macrostomidae > Macrostomum > Macrostomum lignano. Next base: position 505,479 of record NIVC01000558.1, on the reverse strand, counting down.
GCCTGAGACTAGCACAGACAGAGAGACAGACAGACAGACAGACAGACAGACAGACAGACAGACAGACAGACAGACAGACAGACAGACAGACAGACAGACAGACAGACAGACAGACAGACACTAAGACAGAAAGACACTAAGACAGACAGACAGACAGACAGACAGACACACAGACAGACAGACAGACAGACAGACAGACAGACAGACAGACAGACAGACAGACAGACAGACAGACAGACAGACAGACAGACAGACAGACAGACAGACAGACAGACAGACAGACAGACAGACAGATAGATAGATAGACAGACACTTAGAGACAGACAGACAGACAGACAGACAGACAGACAGACAGGCAGGCAGGCATACAGACAGACAGACAGACAGACAGACAGACAGACAGACAGACAGACGGACAGACAGACAGACAGACAGACAGACAGACAGACAGACAGACACACAGACAGACAGACAGACAGACAGACAGACAGACACACACAGACAGACAGACAGACAGACAGACAGACAGACAGACGGACAGACAGACAGACAGACACTAAGACAGAAAGACACTAAGACAGACAGACAGACACACAGACAGACAGACAGACAGACAGACAGACAGACAGACAGACAGACAGACAGACAGACACACAGACAGACAGACAGACAGACAGACAGACAGACACACAGACAGACAGACAGACAGACAGACAGACAGACAGACACACAGACAGACAGACACACAGACAGACAGACACATAGACAGACAGACAGACAGACAACATCAACTTCTCCGAAAAACATTGCAGACGAGTCTCTCACTGACGCCCAACGCCTTGCTAACGGCTCGCTATTACACAACACAAAGAAGCAATTTCCTGCTGCAGCAGCTACAGACGGACAGCCCGATGATCAGGCGATGCCATCAGCGGAATTGAGCGGTTTCTGCAAGCGCTACCCGTTCAGCCAGGTGATCTACTCGAACGTGCTGACACAGCCGGACAATTCCACCTCTACCGGCATCGTTAAAGCCGGAAAATCGTCATCCCGACAGCCGAGTTTCGTGCTCAAGCGTCGAGTTGCGCGCGAGCGGAGCAGCGTCTCCGGCCCGCTGGACAGGGCGATGAGCAGCGACAACTCGAGTGAGCAGGTGGTGAGGAAGGCGATCACCCAGCTGCGCGACGCGATGCACCTGCCACCGAAGTAATTTTAACTCAATTCGAATAGACTGCATAGTGTTAGTTTGAGCAATCGATTTTTATGAGTTTCACGATGCTTTCCACGTGTAAAATGAAACCAATACCAAAGTTATACATAGATTAAACTTTACACAATATAAATATTTCAATAAGGAACCAAGGTTGTTCATAATTTTCGAAACATAACTCCGAAATAATATACACAATGATATATACTCGTAGAAACACTGCATCTCTAATTGGTTCCGGTGAAAGGCCCTGGCAACCTTATCAAGCTATACATGCAGTACATGCACATGTAAATGTTGTGTGTGTGCAGTGTACATGTACGCTTTGTGAGCGTGGTAGCTTCACAGGTCCTGGCAATTTATTTCTTTTATAGAAATATACGGATATGATGTATTTCTTGCTTTTTTGCATTCTTATAGTTAACTTTTTCCTTCTGGGTTATTTTTGTTTTAGTTTGCTAATTAGTTAGTTATTTAATGTCGAATAATTTTACTAAAATCCATTGTCACATTTGAACTGAAATGATGTAGCAAGGGTTGCACCAAGTGATGAGCATGTACATGTAGACTTGTACAATATAATACGCGTTCAGTATGTAGTTTTAAAAATATTAATAGCATTAGCGAGGCTGACATTATCATCGAAAATGGAAAATTGAAAAGGACGAGACATCAATTAATGGTACATGTACATGTACACATGTAAATGCATGCTTATATAGACAGAACATGCAGGTTGTGCAAGTTAAGTGGGGTGAGTGAGTTAACCATCCCTTCCCTTCACAATCTAACTGGTACGAGTTTACACGGTACATGCACAGGGGCGTCATCGGGGGTGGGGACATTTCCCCACAGTAGATATGGGGAGCCATGAATGTCAATGCTTTGTCCCCCCCCACCTTTTGTTTGTGACCCGCGCTATATGGAAGTATGGAAATCTATAATTTTGCTGCAGGGCGACGAAACATAGCGCCTGCGCCAGCGCCTGGCAAAATGAGTGCCTGCGGCCGTGCGGCGCTACAATGAGCTGTGCTGCAGTCAACAGCCGATCGATTCTGAAAATAATGTAGAAATGTATAGTCACGTACATGTACATGTACAATTCTTGGCTTTGTCCCCCACCATAAAATCCATGGCGACGCCGCTGCATACACTCAGCAGCAGTCAAAACCGCCACCTTACCGAGAGAGGCGACTTCTCTCTCACCTCAACTGCAGGTGACGTAACTTGCGCCACGGGCGTGGCTAAAGCTGGGTGAGAGTGAATTCCAGGGTGAGAGTACAAAAGGGACTGGGTTGGGGTGCAACAGTACACGTGACAATGGTCAGGCATATGACAGACGCTGGACGATGGCGCGCTGTTGGCATGCTATAAGCTGGTGCATTCATCAGCGCAGTTGCTCGCCAATTTGGCCGATCAGGTTTAACAATTCGAGCGCTGTTAACGAAGTCCCAAGAGACTGGTAGCGTTCAGCACGCAGCCATAGGCAGCCAGCGCCATGATCTCCGTGGCTAAACAGCCAGGGCAAATCGACGTCTGCTGCGGATTGTCAGGCGAACTCCGACCGCGCCAGCCACCCTGCTCTGTCTAATGTGGGGTGAAAGAAGCAGATGGGGCAACAGCTTGAGTGCCCAGATCATCCGACTCTCACCCAGCTTTAGCCACGCCGTGGCGCAAGTTACGTCACTTGCAGTTGAGGTGAGAGAGAAGTCGCCTCTCTCGGTAGGGTGGCGGTTTTGACTGTTGCTGAGTGTATTTTAGCAATCATTTTCAAGAACAACTTGGCAGAAAATAAGTGTGACTATAAATAAGCTTGCACTTGTGATTGGGGCAGTTACAGCACTGAGAGGTCCGAGCACCTCCAATCATTGAACAATCACTGCGGCAATATACGCACCACTTTGTCCAGCATCTCTGCCAGTGATGTCGGAAACGATTGCTCCAGAATCTCTGTTGGGTCCTCATTCTGCAGCACTGAGCAGTCAGTAGCCTCTGACTGGACTCTCTTCATCAGAACAGTGCTAATTATTGATATTAGACCTGGCTGATTTTTCTTGATTTCCATCTGCCTTGCGATTTCCTGCAGAATGGGCGCCGTTACCAGCAGAATGGGTGCCGTAGCCAGCAGAATGGGCGCCGTCACCAGCAGAATGGGCGCCGTCACCAGCAGAATGGGCGCCGTCACCAGCAGAATGGGCGCCATCACCAGCAGAATGGGCGCCGTCACCAGAAGAATGGGCGCCTTCACCAGCAGAATGGGCGCCGTCACCAGCAGAATGGGCGCCGTCACCAGCAGAATGGGCGCCGTCACCAGCAGAATGGGCGCCAGAACGGGCAGTGTTTTGTTTCAAACCCAAGCGCCATTTCGTCTCTCGTTTATATTAATAGTATTTTACAGTAGTTTACAGTAGTTTACAGTAGTTTACAGTAGTTTACAGTAGTTTACAGTAGTTTACAGTAGTTTACAGTAGTTTACAGTAGTTTACAGTAGTTTACAGTAGTTTACAGTAGCTTACAGTAGTTTACAGTAGTTTACAGTAGCTTACAGTAGTTTACAGTAGTTTACATTAGTTTACAGTAGTTTACAGTAGTTTACAGTAGTTTACAGTAGCTTACAGTAGTTTACAGTAGTTTACAGAATCTTACAAGCTCTAAAATATTATATCTCCATAGTGCTTTTAGGCGTTGTGAAAGTTAAGGTTTATGAAATTTAGAGCTTGTGAAGTTTGTGTCTTGCGAAAATGTGAAATTCAGGGTTTGTGGAAGCGACCCCTTGTATTCTTATTGGGCATTGGTTACTATTGGTTACTATTGTCAATCTATTAAATTTGTTAGATAAGGCTAAAGTGGTACATGGCAGTGAAGTATTAACATTATATATATTGTCACTTATAAGACTCGCACTTTAAACTATTTCTACATTCTCTGTATAATATGCAGTTTAATGTAGTTTATCAAAGCCTAGTCTAGTTTATTAGGTCATTTTTGCAAACCTCTTTCCTGGGGGAAAGACCATGGGGGTGTATTACAAATACACCCAACCAATTTCACCATAGCTCGCAAACCGAATAACCGATTTTCGTAAAAGTCCACTATTTGGATCAAAATTTCCCCCTCTTTCCAACGAATAAACTTTCAAAGTCAACCGACATCAGCATCGTAGAGATATTCAACGATTCTTGTCGAAGACACTGGTGGCAAGGACAACCAACACTACACTGTATAAACCTTTATGGTGAATCCATATTGGCTCAATAATCTGGATCCATCTGTCGGAGAGGCCTTTCTTCTCAGCATCCCAGGAACCAGGGTCCCCTTCATCACCGTCTGGAGCATCGGCGGCGACCCTCGGGACCTTCAACAAAAGCACCCGATCGGCATCGCATGCAGCATTCAGTCAGTAGACATAATCGGTGAATGAAATGGACGACGGCGACCCTCTAGGTTGACCTGTAGACATACAAGCGACCTTCGGGACCTTCAACGGAGTGCCACCACACGGCCCCGACTAGCTGGAACCCCAACATGCCTGGTTTGGTGCCTTGACAGAAAAATCACGATGTTGGGGGTGCCAGCTAGTCGGGGCCGCGTGGTGGCACTCCGTTGAAGGTCCCGAAGGTCGCTTGTATGTCTACAGGTCAACCTAGAGGGTCGCCTCCTCCATTTCATTCACCGATTATGTCTACTGAACGAATGCTGCATGCAGAAGAGGATTCTTCCATTTCAGTTTTGGGAACGCAGCCGTCTCTGCGATGCCGATCGGGTGCTTTTGTTGAAGGTCCCGACGGTCGCTGCCGATGCTCCAGACGGTGATGAAGGGGACCCTGGTTCCTGGGATGCTAAGAAGAAAGGCCTTTAGGACTGGTATGCATAGTTTCCTGAGCCGACGTGGTTTCATGATGAGATTTTGTGAACAGAAAAAATTTGCCAATGTTGGTGGTTTTTCCCACCGGACACCCCGAGGAGAATCGTTGAATATCTTGACGATGCCGGTTTTTCGTGATTCTCGGAGTTGCTTCATCGAATAGAGCGGAAAATTTTAGCCTGTGTTCTGGATTTTGATGGCAATTGGTTGAATATTTTCGGAGATCCAGACAAAAGAAAAATGTGTGTATTTGAAATACACCCCCATGGTCCTTCTACTGTTAAGTGTACAAGTTGTACAAGTGAGTCTAAAAGAAGCACCATGCCCTCACTCGTATAAATAACATAAAAATGGGCAGAGAAAAACTCTTAAAGAAATTCTCAAGCACTGAGTCAGCTTCCTTCTTTCGCTTAGCTAAAACGACTTGAGGCTCTTTACTCAAACTAAATGTCTCTTTTTGCGCTTCGTGCAATTTGGAGGTATGGTAAAATAAATTCCAACTGACATTGCTTTTTGATTTGAGCTACATTGAACTCATCGAACTATCATTCCTGTCTGAACACATCAGCTTCAGAAAATTTCTCAGTCAGTAATTCAAGGTGACTTCGGCAATTCAGGTCGCAAAGACTGATGAAGATCATCACACCGTCCTCATGCTGGTGGCTGACGCTTCCAGGACATCCGTTCTGTCTGAAAAGTGCATTCTGTACTTGTTTGAGTTAGGCGCGAATGCCCACGAACAAGACGGCGCGGGTGACACGGCGGCGCACCTGGCAGCTCGGCGAGACCACCTGCGGCTTCTGGCGCAGCTGCCTTTTGAAGCCAAGTGGCTGCAGAACCAACGGGGCCCCACTCGGCTGATGGAGGCGGCGCGGACTGACAGCTGGAGATGCTCAGGCAGGGGAGGTTCAACGAGTGCAGAAAGCTCCGCAGCTCAAAAAGGAAACGGCTGCTTGAAATGAAGAACCTCGTGGGTCGGACAGCGTTGGACCCGGCGAAGGCTCAACGACCACTCAGTGCTGGCCAGCTACATCGAACGCCAGCTACACCGTTGTTGTGGGTAGCCGTTGAGGCGCCAGACGCCGCCACAGCAGCAGTTGATCGAGTTCTGCTGGACGCAGGGTCGGACTGGAGTGCCGTAAGACGCGGGAAAGACAAAACTTCGAGACTGGGCCGCAGAGAAAGGGAAGAGCCAACTGGCTGAGCTGCTGCGTTAGTAAGTCACCAAGGCCAAGTTAAACTGATCTCGTGAATTTAATTCTGGCACTAAAAATCTTATTCATAACTTACAGCACAACAGGAATAAATTTCTTCGATGAGCATCTCGAGCAGGAGCGAGTTGACAGTCAGTTTTAACACACTTGACTTGATTTTACTTAACTTGACTTTTAAAAAACTTGTTGTTTTGAACATGCTGATTGGATTTGCAGATCGTCTCAGCGATCCATATGGTCTTGACATAATTTTGCTTATAATTATGATCCATGGAAGCTAGGACAATGACTGACTAAACTGTACAAAAGATGCAATTACAATCGAAATAAATAAAATCTTTATAGTATCTGTGCGTACTACTGTGGATTCTTATATTCTGCATAAATTACATATTAACGTGCATATGATTATGTAATGTCTACATTACATATCTGTACGCATTAGGGGTTCGATTCCTGCATGCAATTACGGCTTGTGACTTTGCGGCCTTATGTGGCCAGATTGTGTGAAACTTATTGATGGTACAGCCTTGATAAGAATGCCAATTTTGGCAGCTTAAAAGCCCTTAATAGCTAATAGCTTGTAAATTGCATTCATTCTACTGTTAGTACCCTAGAGGACATTCTGATTCTCAAACTTAGCAGATCTTGTCTCTGTGCCATTCTGAGCAGATCTTCTCAATCTGCTCGTTTTTTTCAGGATCTTCTAAGATGGGAAATACATTTTGTTATTCATTTGGCTAAAGTGTTCTAGCTGAACTATATTTATTTTATGACAAAAAGGGACAATAAATTTAAGAAAATATGCGATTCAAAGCTATAAAAAGATATAAAAGCTAAGATCTTGTACGATGTAGCAAGTCGCCCAGATCTGGTAAGTTTACCTAATTATTATTATAGCGAAGATCTTGCACGTTCTTGCAAGTACTTGCGCAGCAACCCAAGAAGATAGACAAGATCTGCTAAGAATCAACAAGTCAATGTCTTCTAGGGTACGCATCTCAAAATCAAACCTTCGGTCGATCCTCAGAGATGAGCAAACCAAACGCTTTCCGTACCAACCAAATAGATGTAACAACTGCAACAGAGCTGCTGCTATGTAAAGTTGATTTTTTCTAACTAATCTCACTCTGGGAAAGAATTTCTACCTACGGTAGATTATGACTACCCAAGAATCACAAACAACGAAGCTGCAGGAGCTCCTTTGAGAAAAGTAAAGGTGGAAAAGTCGTCCAGTTTGTTTTTGTACGTATCATAAGGTGACTTCCGTCAGATACAAAAGCTGGGGGCGACGTGTCAGTTGGTTACAACAACTCATGAAGATAATAATTGCGTTCTCATGCTGGTGACCGATGCTCGCGAGACCCTTCCATAGCAACTAGAGAAGACAACGGCTGCTTGAACAGACTGATCTACTCACCGGTAGAAAGTCGGACAGCGTTGTACCTGGCAGAGCTTAAAATTAGAATCAGAATGGGGTCACTAAAAACAGTCTGGGCACGCTTCAGTGCGTCGGCAGACAGCTGGTCAGACGAGTCTGTCTTAAGTACTGTAGTAGTCTCTGTACTGTAGAGTTCGTTGCAATATGACCCCTTGGTAAATATTTCTCCAGGTGGATCTTCAGGGGTTGTCAGAATGGACGGCTCTTGCCTCCCGTCGACTGTCTCTTTTGTATCTAACTCTCCTAACTCCCAAGAGAACATCTCCCTGTCTCTTCTCTCGAACTTTCTAAATTTTTCTTGTGTTTTCTATTTTTCATATTTATCTGAAAATATTAAAAATCACCACATGAAATCAAAGTTTTAAAGTTCATCAATTTGCACTTTCCTATTTAAACATTCAGGACCGTGATTTTAAATGGCAGCTGTCCCTTGAGAAATTAAGCAAAACAAACGGAATTTTCAATTGATTAGCTAGCAGTGACGAAATTAATATTCCATCCGTGATGTGGACTTCTTGAAAAAGGCTATAAAGCTTCAATTCAAAGCAAGACTCAGGGACTACTCAGAAGCAGAACAGTTTGACTGAATTTATCTACCGTATCGGTGGTGGTGTCAAGTTCTGGCAAAGAGTTTGCTGAATTTCAACAATTAGTCTTTTAATATTTGACATTGCTTAATACCTCCCGAATGATCGATTCAGCTGAAACTCGCAGTCTTTTGGACGACAATTTCAATTTGTTCGACGTCTCTGCCGACCAGTCAGGATTTGAAACGCAGCCGCTCACGCCGCTGATGCTTGAGCAGATCGGTCGAGCTCAAGCGTTGAGTAGCCGGTCTCAAACAGCCCACCAATCGCAGTTTCCGCGGGGGAACATGAGGGAAACGTTATCCGCCAGCAGCTCATCCCCATTGTCCAGCTTCAATCCGTGGTCAGGGAGCGGCGCCGCCCGCCTAGCAACCCTGTGCCATCACGTGCGTGGCGGCGACGCCCGACGGTGCATGGCGACCGAGATTTTTCAGGAATTCGATCGACGCCTGTCCGATTGCGTCACGGGTTTGTGCTTTTTTGCTTGAAACAACGTTGAAAGCCAAACCTTTTTGAGTCGTTGCCCCAATTTAGAAGGATACTATACAGCACTGGAACGATAAAATAGATGTCAAACACACTAGGACTGACGCTCAGACACAGTATGAATGAGACCTTAGCTGGTTAAACACTCATAAGAATTTATTAAGCACTTACGTATAACACCCAGAAGATTGGGACCGTTTTCAACGAAGAATAATTTTTCAAGTAAAGTTATAGTAAAATTTTCTACATACGGATAAAAATAATGCCCTATTAATGGGTAGATGTGCAACCGACAGCTCAGCCGCAGCAATTGTGCGGCGCATCTGAAGGCTGCGTACGGCTGTTCAGTCCAAGAACTGGGGGGGGGGGTGGTCGCCACACACACGCTCAATTACCCCAGCTAATGCTGGCACCCATTTTACAGCTGGGTAAACTGAAGCATTGCAGAGTTTAGTGCCTTGCATACGGACACTAATTGCTCCGAGTGGGTCGAGAATCGAACCCCCGACCTTCAAGTCGTGAGTCCGACGCTCTAACCACTAGGCTGCAACCCCTTCATATATACGAGTTTCTAAGAACTTAAGGACTAAGGACTTAAGGACTAGACATTAGCTGCACAATTTAGCTGAGAAATTGAAAGAAAAAAATGAACTGAGTATTACACGAGGAAAACATATGGAAAATGATGTAAAATTAAAAAATAACTTTCCGTTATTCCGCAACCTCTGAGATGCTAGAGCGCCTTATGGAGGCAGAAAAGTAATCCGATGCAGAGAAACGTCAGATGCACACAGCTTATATGTTGCGCTGGGTGAAAATCAAAATAGCACCTCTTGAATTGGCGTTAATATGTGAATCGCAAGAGCTGAAACCGCATTCCATGAATTGAGCGGCCTATGAATTTAATTTGCTGTTGTTGTGGCTGATAAATGCTAGAGTCGATATGGTTTGGTTGCTACAGGAATTGTTGATGCTGCAACTGCTTCAACGGATCAAAATAAAAAAACAGGGAGTTCATTTGGCAAAAATGTAATGCACACAAAGCCGCTAAAATTTGTTCTTTTCGGCAGTGAAAATTTTCATTTTATTTGAACCCAGGGGACTTATCTAGAGTACGAGCGTACGAGTAGAGTGCGTATTAACCATGATTCGAGTTTCAGCAATCAGAGAGTTGCAGCAATCACAGAAGGCTTCAGCAACCGAGACTCCTTGCTCCGAATCAAGCGGTCCCTCACACACGGATGGCGAACTTCCCAGCCACGGTCTTCAGCTCGTGCGGCAGAACGGGGAATCTCAGCAGGTGGCAGGCGTCGAGGTGGAACAGCACGGCCTGGCAGTCAGCTTCGCAGCGATACACGCACTCAACTAGACTCCTGACGGGCTGCTCGGTGCGGTAGAAGGGCCCGCTGGTAGAGGTCACGTTCACGTAGTCTCGGTCAACCAAAGTGAAGTATTCGCCTTCTGGAATGACAAAAGAGATATCGAGTGCGTCGCTACTCTGGTGAGACCAACACGAGTGCTTCGTTCGACATGTCGACGTCTGTTGATCACATGCCAAACCTGCATTCATAGGTTATATTGTTTTTCAAAAAGTTGGCATGCTGTGCGCCCTGAGTGAGCGTGTGTCATGTGTGCGTGCCTGCATACAGTATAAGTGCTCTTGTACGAGCTCAGGACTCAGCGGAACGGGCTGAAAATGGACTACGAGCTAAACCTTTGTTGTGGGACGATGTTTCACCAGGGCGCCCGCAGCTCTCCGGAAAATATTGATTTATTTGTGTCTAAATGCGTGTTAAACCATGGATGCTATGCCCAGTGCAATGGGAGAAGTGCATGTACATTTTGAATTAGAACAGTGCCGATTGTAGATTCCGCTACGCTCACCTTGACGATAGTAGATCTGCCGGTACACGGAGTTTCGATCAGCCCCTCCACAGATTTGGGCGGAGTTGCCAGCGCACGCCATGTTGCAGTGGCTGTCAGCTGCCTTGCCGTGTCGGCCATATGAGTTTCCGCAGAAACAATAACTTGAAAACTGAACGCCAAAGTAGCGGAATTTTCCATAGGCGCAGATTTCGCTGCAAAGCTGCACAGTCATGCTGCTGAGTGTGACGGTCCCCCCGGAGCTCCACGTCACCGAGTAGGGCCCGATGGTGGACCAGCCATCCAGACCGTTGACATCTCGAGTTGCGGTGTCCACAAAGCAGCCTAACAGGCCGAATTCAGTGCTTAGCGAGTGGCCGAAAGCGATGCAGCAGCAGAGAATCAGCGGCAGAATTGACAAAGTCTGCATGGTCTGTGGAGAGTCTTACAGAGATGGGATGTGCTTGTCGCTTTTGTGTCTCTCGCCTGCTGCACGACTGCGGCTTTTATGCAGTTTCCCAACTCCCCATTTGGGGTGGCGGGCGTTGCGATGGCAGCGCGGGGCGCAGAGTCGAGCCAGTCGTTCCCGATGAAGCTTTGTTGTCTTCTTTGTTGTCTTTCTGTTGCTGTCTGCGCTGAATTCAGCGTCGTGTTGCCATAGCGACAGAGAAAACGGTTTACTGTGCGATGCCTTTGGGAGGCTGGGTTGCTGCCAGTGGCTGCTCCTTCACGCGTAGAATCCCAGTGCAGCGCTCGGATTGTTCAAATGCATTTCTGCGTGAATTTTGCAATTTTTTTTAATCCGTCAGCGTCTCATTGTTAGAGTTTTTCAGTCTCAACTGTCTGCTTTTTCTGCTGCTTTCGTTAGCAAAAGCGGTGCAGATTTTTTCATTGCATTCTCTGTTGCTTTTTCCTGCCACACTATTTACTTCTCACGTCATCATCCGATGTTAGAATTTCATTAGATTTGAGATTCTTAAGACAAATTTACGCTCACATTCGCGTTTCTCTAAGGACTGCTTGGCAGGCACTGTGAAATAGGGGCTCAAGAGAGGGAAGGGGGTAACGGGCTCTGGTTTTGAGATGCTGACGCTGTCCCTCTGAAATTTTAGATAAAGTGCCTCACCTTAGCCAACAGCCTTATACCTTTTCTTCAGTTCTGAGTTAAAGCCTGCCGCTGGGCACGCTGTGAGGATCTTCCCAGTATCCTCCCAGAGCCTCCTCAGGCTTGCTTTCGTCAGCAATCAGAGAGTTCAGCAGCAAAAATCTGAACTCCCGGCCTGTTGCTTTGAACAGTAAAGAGATATGATCAGAAACCAGAATATTTTCGTTATGTTTAAAGACTGAGTCATGAAGGGGGGGCGAAGCCTATAGTATTTCATCCTAAAATTAAAATAGCTTATTTTACAGTAAATTTGTTTAAATACAAAAAACGGAAGTACGTGTACATTCGGGATTGTAGCCTACGGGGGTTGCAGCCCAGGGGTCAAAGCGTCGCACTCACGAGTTGAAGGTCGGGAGTTCGATTTCCGATCTCACTGGAACAATTTGTGTCCTTGAGCAAGACACTTAACTCTGCCTTCAGATGCGCCACACAATAGCTGCGGCTGAGCTGTTGGTGCACATCTGCCCATTAGGCCAGGTGTAATCAATTAATGTATTTAGTTTTGATTTGAGTAATAATTACACTTTCACTGTACTTTTAATAGCTTTTTAACAATGATTAACTCTACGAGTATGCTATTCTAAGACATCCATCCTTTACTTGTAATTTAGTGACAGGATGAACTTTATAATAGGTTGCTTCTTGCGTGCATTGAATTGTTGACTAGCCAGTGTCGTGGAAGCGTCGCATTTCAGGGCCAACATGTTTGGAAATCTGGTCTACAGGATCCGGTACTACTACCCATGCAAACTGGATAGCTATAATCATTTGAACAAATTTATTGTAAATAAGCTAATTTTATTTAAGTGATGGGTTTCGACCTTCGGGCTCCTTGTTAGGGAAGCCTTCGGGCCTCAGGCTCAGAAATAAATCAATTAGAGTCCTGGCCCCCTACTCCTGTCAGATGGTCAGCCCCATGGTAGCTTGATCGTGTGGCCAGCAGTCTAGGTCCTATAGCTAAGAGAGGGACAGCGAGAGACGAGCAGGGAGAATTTTGAAAGAAGAAATTAGCTAATCCGCAGATCAACTAACTTGCTGCCACCAGCCCGTGCGCCCTGGCTCACCACACCGGGACTCTCGAAATCGGGCTTCCGACTAGAAGGGGCTTTGCACTTACCTGCCAACTAGTGTCTTTTTGCTGTCAATCTCGAAGTCATAGCCGATGATAACGGACACTGCTGGGACTAGATCGCATTGGCCATGCAGGTACAGAGGGGACTTGTGCAGGGGATTCTTGCGGTGGCGAGTCTATGGGGTAGCTGCATGTACTATTACATTGCTAAATACGAAGATATGTACTTTTGGCCTTCAACGCGCCAACTAGCCTCTCATAGCGCTGATGATAGACTAACTCGAACTTCAGAGACCGCATGATTCATTTACCCGAGCCGCTTGGCTACCCTAGAGTGCACAAAGTACATCTCTGGCGCCGATTCTGCACTTCTGGCAGTTTTGCTCACTGATTTGATAGATTGGTCGACTGAGAACTGCCTTGCCATTGGTCCACTATGACCGGCGCCTACTAGCTTAGCTACTCATCTGAGCCATCGGCGAACAAAGAAATAAAACCGATAAAAATAACTGTTAGATTTAACATTATCCTTAGTTCACTTCACACTTCAGATTGAATTAGAGTCTTAGACTACTAGCAGTATTATTGAATGATTTCTGCCTCAGCAACAGCACTGCTGAACAAAATGAGCAAAAGTGTGCGCCTAATTCAGCTACTGCAACAGGGGACAGAAAAGGGATCACCCAATCAAGCAATTGTCTAGGTAGCCTCTCACCCAACCAATCAGAAACTCAACAGCCGGAGACCAGGTAATCCACAGTGACCGAATCGGCTCGATGCTCTGCAGCTGTAGACTCGGGATGATGCTGTCACAATCTTCGCTGTTAGCTAGCAGGTGATGCTCTTAACTTGATGTTCGCTGCTGATGACCGGGGACTCGTCCTTGATGATGATGGGGGAAGTCGCAATCCGGGGATCAAGAAACGACGGTCAGTTCCGGGCCGGTGGAGTAGGAACCAGGCCAGAGTCGGAACAGGTACCGGTCCGAGCGGGCCAAAAACACCGGTTTAAATAGCCGCCAACTGGACCGCAGTTTGTTATAATGGAACACGTCGATTCTGATTGGCTGAGCCGTTTTGTTAAAATGAGCGCCGAATTTTCTGATTGGCTAAGCTTGTTGCTACCCAGAATCACGTGACCGAAAGATCCTATCAGTTTCCACAGGGTCGTAAAAAGATGACAGGTGCGGCCATAAATCACTCAAAATCGCAACAAAATGATTTATGACTTTTCGCGTAGGATTGACAGAAATTAATGAAAAAATATACATTAGAAAGCTCTTATTAAATAGAAAGTGAAGATAATGAAGAGAAATCGCTAATCGCTAATCCCAAAGTACTTTTAGGGGTAAAACGCATAGCTGTCAAAGCTGTCACACGCTTGAGTGAACACGAACAATAGGCTCTGACCTCATAAATCTTGATGGCCTGTCAAAATGATGAGAAAAAAGCTACCGCCCGCATCCTCTCAGACATCTGGCGCCCGCCTCAACACTGAGTGAAGCGCAGGTGGCTGTCAGACCAGCTTCGAAAGCGATGATTTATGACCCAAAAAGCTGCGCCTATGTTATTATGACTACTAGTATGACCAGACATTATATCTAGTATAGATTCTATGAAAATTCGCAGAAAAAGGATAAAAATGCCCTTAGCCTGCTGTCAGTAGGCTAGTAAGTTTAGAGCCCATGTGCTAGCGCGGGATTTGGGAAAAAGTGCGTCCTCATCATAAGGATGAAAGAGTACACTCTAACAAATTCAGTTAAAATATCATTTTATAGTCTCAAAATCCATAGCTCATCGTATCTCGTAGTCTAAAATTGATTCTTCTCTCACTCCAGAGGACGCAGCAGGCATGTGGCAGTACCCACGTGTTGACAACATCACCAAACCGTCTGCCACAATCGAGAGCGCGGAGACAGTCCGACCGTGGCTGCAGTCCGTCTCCGGACGGGGGTCCTTCGACTTGGCTCTGCTAGTCGTGCTGGCCAGTAGAAGGCTTCTCCAACTGTCGAGTGCTCACTCGCCGGCAATCGTAGATCCGTTTCGATCCGTGGTTGGACCGCTAATCCGAGGATTTTTGTCTGAGTTGCCTCTGAGTAGAACGGAGATGAGGCGTCTACCGTTGCTGGTAGCCGTTCGTCTGGCTCAGTGGCTTGTGCTGCGAGAGTGCCTGCAGCCGTGCAAGAAAGAGGAAGGCTTTAAACCTCAGTGAGTACACAGTGTGGTTACACAGTTTGTTAGTAAGGAAAGCTTTTGAGTCTGAGTAGTGTGAATAAACCGAACTTCTATTACAAGAAAATGAGACGTGAACAATAATTTTTCAGGGAATCAATAAATAAAATTTAGTCTCGAATTTCCCATACTCATCTATAATCTTGACAAATATAAAAAGTTGGTAGAAAGATTATCTGCATGGACGTAGTAAGCAGATCAGAGTGCTTTGTAAACAAAACTCTGTATCGTCCCTCATTAGATTAAAGTGAAAACGTCTAATTATCTTTCACTGTCTTCCAAGGACATCTACAAGATCTTCTTCTCATGAAACTTAGTCTATGGCTCAACCCTCTGGCAGCTGTCTCAGAATCGAAAACAGACTTGACTGTAGACATTCTCCGCTCAACTACAACACCCCCAATCTATCTGATAGATACGAATGCAGAGTACTCAGAATCTAGACTGGACGACTTTTTTAAAGCTAAGCAGAGTTAATTAGCACTACAAGAATCACCATCAGAGTCCTTAAGGAACAGTCAAATTGACTCCTGATCAGGTCCTCCGATACTCAACGCACAAAGAGGAACCAGGATGAACAGACAGAACCCTCGGCGGCCTCATGCATTGATTCTGTGAGCCAAGAACTCATAATTCATACATATAACCTTCGATTTGTAAAAACCGCTTTCACACTCGTTTTGCTTCAGTCCACTGACCCCCAGGAGGAGCGAGTGGCAGTTGCCTTGTGGCTCTGTTTGGACTGGCTCTGGAACGGGCACCGACACCAACTCGAAGAGCTGGGCTATAAATGGGCTCAATTGGCTGATAGCGGCTTCTGCAGCTGATCGGCTTTTGAGAACTGACTTATGGCTTATGGTTGCAATCAGTCAAGAATCTGGCATTGTGTCGCTATACCTTAGGTCAATGACAACTAAAGCAACGTATGTACAGGACGCGACACTCACGTTTCATGGGAAAAGTTTTGAAGGCCTATTTTCGCCGAAAAATACACTACGGAGATAGGAAGCTTTCATTTTTTCAGCACAAAATTCGTTATTGCTTTCGATAGGAGACAGACCCAGTGTTTATTTTTTTTATATGCTGTGCCTTACTTAGCTCTATTGACATTCATAAAGCTTTACGTTCAGAAAATTAGGATTCTAGATTCGAGCTGTGCCACGCATTTTTATGATTTTTAGGTGAAAGGAAATGTACATTAAATAAAAAATTGACACAGAGTTCTATTTTTTTTAACGAAAAGCTTTATGAATATCAATAGAGCTATGAAAAAGGCACAACATATCAAAATATGAACTATCGAAAGCAATTAGCAATTTTGTGCTGACAAAAATTAAAACTTTCTATCTCCTTAGTGTATTTTTCGGAGAAAAATGGCCTTCAAAACATTTTTTCATAGATTTCGAGTGTGGCGTCCTTCTACTTTAGTAGCCCTTGCCTTAGGTCTGTTTTTCGACCTTTGATTTCATATTTTCAATGGCAAAAGGCAGAGTGTTGAAGCAAGGGAGAATTTGTTAATAAAACCAGCTACAGAATAATTATCCAAACTGGTTGAGTTGTCGCAATTAAACTGAAATAAACAGCATCTAATAAATTAAAAAGTCGATCACTTAGTCGGATTTGTTGACTTGGACGGTCGTCAAGTGAAAATACCTCGTAATTCAATTCAGACTCCTAGACTTACCTAGAGCTATAGAGCAATTAAATGATGGCCCCGTGTTTTGGCACAACCAGCATGTCGAGTTAATTTATTAGAGCTATTAAAAACTAATTAGAACTGTCAGAGTCCCTCATGACTACTATATGAACCCGTATGGCGCGATTTTGGAGGTGAGGTGGGTGTCAACCCTCCTCGCCTCTCATTGGCTGGCGCCCCGATCACTAGGTGATCGATACCCGTATCGATATCGGCGCTCGGCGCGCGCGCGCCGCAGGCGCGTGGCGCCAAGCGCCGCAGGCGACCCTCCCCAGCCACCGGCGACCCTCCCCAGCCGCAGGCGCACCTACCGATATTAGATCCCAATAAATCAATCAGATCCCAAATCAATCAGATCCCAAGCGCACCCTCCCGAGCCGCAGGCGCCCATGCCGCAGGCACCCCGAGTGTACACTCTACCGAGCCGCAGGCACCCCGAGTGTACACTCTACCGAGCCACAGGCACCCCGAGTGTACACTCTACCGAGCCGCAGGCACCCCGAGTGTACACTCTACCGATATGTACACTCTACCACTCTCCCGATATGTAGTCAACGATATTAGGCTAGTGAAAACTACTTATAGTAGGTGAAATTGAGTATATTTACATAAAAATGTAGATAAAACATATTGGTAGGTGAATAATGACGCATATTGCATATTAAAATGTACATATTGGAGCATATGAGCAGCAAAAACACACAATGTAGGTGTATGGGCAGAAATAGACAAAGCAGGTACTGTAGGCGCTACATAGGTGGAAATACACACACACACAGCAGGTTTACAAAGTGTACTTTCGATACATATCGGATTAATGTATAAAGCGGGTTTACAAGGCATGCATAAGGCGTAGTTGTATAATGCAGGTGCGCATGTATAATCAGATTATAGGCAAACGCCCAGGTGCAACAGACGCGTAAATAATGTCACACCGACTAAAGAGTAAATATTGTCTAACCCGCAGGTGCATAAAAATTTTAAACAAAAGCGGTTCGGGGAAATCCCAAAAGGGAGGTTCACGGCCTAATGACCCGATATACTTTCAACACAATTAAACCCACAAGTGGGCTAGAAAAATGGACGTATTTCGATTGCGCTATCAGTACGCTAATCAGCGCAGCAAGTTCATGTCAGGAGTTCTACTCCAAGAGGCGGACCGCTGGGCCACAAACCGCCCCGAGGGAATAGGTGTCAAATGGGAGTTTTAACACTTGAGGGGATCCCGCTCAATGTACAGTGGAGGCGCCAAATGAGTAAGGACCCCTAAGTACAGTGCGGGCGTAAAACCATTTTCATCCCCACGAGTCAAGGGATCCCAAGTGGGCACATAGGGGAATCCCAGGCGTGCAAAGACAGATCCTTATCTTTCACTCACTCACGAAAGCCATACGGACGGCTGGCGGCCCCATACACCCTCTTAGTCATTACTCGCTGGAAAGTCTTGTCCATCTCGAGGGTCCGGATTGTACAGCTGGCCTTATCGCGCCTGAACTGGGCCTGGGGCAGGCGTACAGTCCCGCCGTGGCGCAGAATTTCCTGCAGCTCGTCCTCGCGCTCGGAAATCTCGGGGGTGACTCTGATGCCCTTGCACTTGAGCACCGAGTACAGCGACCCGTCGGGCTTCTCCACTAAGTACCGGTAGAGCTTGGGGCCTCCCGTGGTGAACTGTACCATGCGGCAGCCAGCAGGTACCTCGTCAGTCCACTGCCCCAAACTCGAACCGCCCGGAGGCTCGTACTCGCCCGGGGAGCAGCGGTATACAACCCTGGGAGAAGGAGGAGAATAAAGTGTTAAGGGGAGAAAGAGAGACAGAGACAGTGGAAAAATTACTTACGAATCGGTATCGGCGTAAATGACGCGGGTTCCTAGGCCCTCCAGAGCCTCGTAGAGTCGCAGCCGGGCGTGGGAGGTGGTGAAAACGCCAATAGGTACATTAGCGTACTTGAACGCCCGCTCGCCAGCACCGCCAAATCGGGGCTTGTACTCGAGCATCATGAAGCTCTCCCCAATTGGCTCGCACGACTTGACCTTGATCGAGGGGTCGGTCAGGCGCTGCAGCCACGCCTCGTAGCTGTCCACAATCTCTGTGGAGGTCAGGTCGTCGCGCTGGCAGAATTTGCCCCAGAGCCTGCAGGGAAAAATAAATTTTTTTTTGTAAGTAGAAAAACACGGCCCCCACTGCAAGTAGAAAAAACTTACGAGTTTAGAAAAATCTTGGCCACAAAGCGCAAGCCAGGATTCTCCTCCACCTTTTCCAGCCGGACGCCCTCGCGCTCGAAAAAGCTGGCCATGTAGGCAGCCTTGGCGCCCTCAGTCATCCCTGGCGAACCGCTAGACTCGGCTTTGAGCTTTAAAAAAGTGTTTACATAATCTGCAAACAGACCCGTGCGAGTCTCGGTCCAATAGGCCAGGGCATGAACTGACTGCAGCTTGTAACCCAACTGCAGGGCCTTGTGGAGCTCTGGGGTCGACCACGTGCCGCGGAGCATTCTCTCAGCGTCAGTGTGTGTACACTCGCTGCTGCACTGGGTCTCCATGCAGACGCGGCAGAGGCCGAAAACCAACTTCTTGTTAATCTTGGCGGGCAGTAGCGGGATGTGGAGATTGGTTGGCGGCAGAATCGACACCTCGGCGATGCCAAAATACCGGGCCAGCTGCAGCTCATCCAGTAGATGAGGCTCGGGGTGGTGTACCGGGTGCCCGACCGGGTACTTGTCAAACTTGTTGACAGTCGGGTAGAGCGACACCTAGGGGATAAGGATAAGATAAACTCAAACGCATGTCAACTGTGTGTGTACAAGTGTACAAACTTACCACATCCCGATAGCGCAGCTCTACAGTCTCGGTGGCCTCGGCGTGCGGGACAAAAGCCTCGGTACGGCCGCCAAACAGGGCTTCCTCCAGGCGAATAGGCTGCTGGACTGGCGCTCCCTCGTCCTGATAGTCGTGCTCCCACAGAACACGCACATTGTATGCAGTGGAGAGCAGCCGGGTGAAGCGCTCGTCTCTTCATAAATTGCCCGCATTGGCTGGTTCTTGAGCGGGTGCAGCACGTCGCCGTTGGGGAAGCACTTGGGACAGCCATGGAAGAAACAGCCATGAAACTGCAGCACTGTCCTGGTCTCTGGGTCGAAGCCGTCGACCTTACGGCCCATGGCGAAAGCCTCGCCGCCAGAATCGGCTGTCCGCAACCGGCCGCCAAACTCGGTTGCATTTAAATGTGCCAGCCAGCACCGCGCCTTGTGCGACTGTACATCGGACCGGCGGGAAATCACCCCAAGAGTGTTGGGCTCCATAAACTTGGTGGTGAATACCGACATGGCCAAGCCCGCAATGGTGTTGGATTGAACAAATGCGTCCAGTCCGCAAATGTCCTTAATCAGGCGGGCATATTTCAGGCAGCCTTCCCGCAAAATTAACGTGTCCTGCAGGCAGTAGTCCAGGTACTCCTTATTAAAATTAAACACCTGTCCCTCCTGCTTGGCCAGCCAGTCGGCGATGGAGTCATGCTGCTTATTCTTCTTCCCGCCGTACATATCAATTGAGCAGTAGGGACCGACGTACCCCCAATTTTGAGGCTGATTGAAGACGTGCGGGAAATCTCCTTTGGTCAGTTGGGTGCCCAAACCAAGCGCCTTTGGGAATTGCGCCAGACCAATAGGGATGAAATTGAGGCTGTCCTTGAAGGTGATCTTGTCGCACTTCATATACATTAGGCGGCTGTTCTGGAAGATCACTTGCGGCTTCTTCTTGGCCAGTCCGTTGAGTAGGGCGCCGAGCAGGAGGAATGCGTCATACGCAGAGCCATTGTGCGCAATAGCAATTGCCCCCTGCTTGAACACACTAGTCAGCCAGCAGTAAAAGGCATCGATAGAGTGCGGCCCGACAGATACAAACTCTCGCATCCCACAGGCACAGTCATTGTGCGAGACACAGCTCGTGAAATCGAGTGCCAAATCGCGTCCCGCAATGCAATTGGCTGAGCTGTGTAGTCCCCCGCACGCGCTGCAGCGGGGCCTGGGGAAGAGTTTGGGACACGCCTCGCAGGAGGTGGCAGCCGTAACCAAGTGTACCCGGTGCTGCTTGCCAGAGTCCACGTACGTCTCGAAATCATAGTAAACATACGGGGCGCTAGACTCTTTGGCTTTGGGCGGGGTGACAAAGCACTCGTGGGTGGCAGTTTCGTCGTACTGCTTGCAGACTGGGCACTTGGCGTAACCACACTGATGCTCAGGGGGCTGGCCTACTTTTAGTTCTTCTAGATAGCCACACGTGTCGCAAACGTGGACCGAATCACAGCGCGATCTGCCGGCCTTATTCTTGCGCTTGTGATTTTCTAGGCACTGAGCATTATAGCAATTTAGCCCGCAATCATGGCATCTTACATATGCGCGGTTTGCCTTACAGTTGGAGCCCGGAGTCTTGCATGTACTGCAGGCATCAGCGCACTTGTGCTTGGCGGGTTCGCTATCATAGGCCATCTCGCACTTGGGGCAGTAGTGGTGGCTGCCGAAAAACGCAGGCAGCTTGGTAACCACATTAAAGTGCTGCTCGACCAGGTGTAGGTGCAGAATCTCGGTGCCAGGCAGGTTGAAGATGCACCTGTTGGCCTCCTCTGCGCGGTACACGCGTACACCAAAATCGCGCCCGGATGCAGCCGGTTCAGGGCACGGATCGCTTCGGGCAGTGCATCCACGCCGAAAGGACCAGCCTGCGAGACGGTTTGAAGAGTCTGTGTGGAGGGTAAAATATTTCTTTTAGTATTCCTTATCGTAAAATTTCTTATCAGAAAATTTTAGTATTCCATGATACTGTGTAAAAATTCTTATCAGAAAATATATCTTTTAGTACTCCATGATACTGTGTAAAAATTCTTTTAGTATTCCTTATCGTAAAAATTCTTATCAGAAAATTTTAGTATTCCACGATACTGTGTAAAAATTCTTATCGGTACACAACTTACCGTGTAGAGGCCAGCTTCGATTTGTAGCTCAGCCACCAGCTTAGTCTGCGTGGGCGAATTGGCCTTGATTGTGTGCCACACCCGCTTGGTGATGGACTTGGCCACGAATTGCAGGTAGGCGCAGGCCACGACCAGAGCGCGCAGCAAGCATCTCTTGTCCGTGTTGTTGATGCGGACATAGTGCCGGGAGAAGGCGTGCCGCTCTTCTAGATGCTTGTTCTCGAGAGCACATCCACCTCGAGGCACCCAGGCCTTTAGCAACCGGATAGAAAAGTTGCCCGTCAGGACAGTGGCATCCGACTGTACAATCTTGTCAATGTGCTTAAACAACAACTCTGCTGTCATGCGGGCTGCACGCACCGGGGGAGTATGAGCCGCTTTGAGCATGTTATCGCTCTCGAATTTCGCGGCCATAAAGTCATCACCAGCCAAATCTTGCTTGAAAACTTCGAGCATGTCAGCAAACACCTCCCGCAAATCTTCGGTGTTGGTAATATGCACCACATACTCGACACCCTTTGCCCTAAACTTGGGCAGGTCACGCTGATTATCCAGCCTGGCCGTAAAACCTGCATGGGGGGAATGGGGGAGTGTGAGTCAGCTAGGGTCTGTGTGGGAAATGGGGGGCTGGATAACTCACCCGGTCCGGTAACAGATTCCGGCTGTGTTGGCGGGACAAACGCGTCTGAAAAAACACAAGGAGATAAAAAACCAGAAGAATCTGTCATTTTCCTGGCCCCAGCGTGTTTCCCCGCCCTAGCCCCAGCAATTTCTTAACAGAGTTTACTCTGCTGTCCCCGCAGCAACTCTCTGCAATTTCTTATCTGCACCCCCGCTGCAGCCTGTCGCAGCAGTCTTTGTTTACTCACCCCTGCAACTCTCTGTCGCAGCAATTTGCACCTAGCTGCAGCCTGTCTGGGTAGCGCCCCTGCCAATTTCTTATCAGTCTGTCCCCGCGCTACACAGTCCCAGCAACTCTCTGCCCCCACCTGGCTGTAACTTGTCTAGCCTGCCCCAACGATTCTGCAGCAATTTCTTATCTGCCGCAGCACCCTAGCAACTGTCTGTTTTTGCAGCAATTTCTTATCAGCACACCCCTCCCTGTCTAGACAACCCCCCCACCCCAGTCTTTGTTTACTCACCCCTGCAACTCTCTGTCGCAGCAATTTGCACCCCAGCTGCAGCCTGTCTGGACAACACCCCCCTAGCAGCAATTTCTTATCAGCACACACCCGGCTGAAACTTGTCTAGCCCTCCCCTGCAACTCTCTGTTACAGACCCTGCCGCAGCACCCCACCCTAGCAACTCCAGTCTAGACCCCTGCAGCTGTCGCAGCAGTCTTTGTTGTTTACTCTGCGGTCCCACAGACCCTGCAGCTGCTGCTGCTGCTCAGCCCCTACCCCCACCCTAGCAACTACAGTCTAGACAGAAATTAATTAAAACTTACCATAAAGACGTTGCCTCTTGTCAGCCAGGAAAGCAGTTGCGTTGGCGCTGCGTTTAGCCATTTTGCAAACAGAGAGCGTGAGAGAGCGGAGAGAGAAGGATTTAACTCTCTACCCTGGCTCTGGGGGTCTGTATATATACTAAAAAATCTGCTCAGCTCGCCTGTTATTGGATAAATCGCCAAAAACCAACCAAAATCATCAAAAATCACCCCAAAATCATCACCCACCCCACCCTCCACCCGGGGGTATATAAGGCGCTGCACGGCTGTCAGAGAGCTCTCTGCTGCTGCTGCTGCTAAATCATGTCTTCTATCTCTCTATACGAAAACTTTGTGGCGCGGAAGCCCACATTTGAAACTGAACACAACTTGATTGAAATTCGGCGTCTCTACACCAACGAGGCCGGAGTGTGGAAGGACGGCTTCCCTGCAATCTACTTGGCCGAGCCAGAGTGGAAGAAGCTCGAAGCGCGCGCCCTGACCTGGAGGCTGCTGCCCGCCTTCACGTGAACAAGCGGGTCCTGTTGGGCAATTTCAAGGCAGTTGAAGCTTCGCGAGGGAGGATCCGTTTGCTGCGCAATTGGCTCAATCAGGACCCAAAGTTTAATTGGCGCTACACGATCGAATTCACGCCTGAACTGTGGCGCCGGATGTTTGCCGCCCGTTTGGACAAGCTCTTCAAGCCGGCACCTGAGGCACCCCCTCCAGCCAAGCGAGTCAAGACAGACACGCCTCCGGTAGCCGGGACTGAGGTGGATGTTCTTCAGCTCATGGGTCTCAAACCCTACCAATCTCCACCCTGGGAAAATCTGTTTAACGAGGGTTGGGACTGCTAGTTTCCTATTGGTTCGCACCGCCTCACTCGATCCGTCTATATAATTAGTGTTTCCCCCTCTCCAGAGAGTCAAACCCTATCTCAGCTCTAATACTTTACTCTCTGTTGATTCTAGCATGTCCCGCCGAGCTCTATCCAACCTCTGGGATAATAATCGCCCGACTGAAGAGTTAACCAGCCTCGACGGGGATATCCCTGAACACATAGTTCCCCTAGGCACTGAAAACAACGGAACTGATAATTGGGAGGCTGATCAATATCTAGCTTGGGCTATGTCCTATGATAGCGACACCGAGTCTGAAGTTTTTGACCTCCCGCTGCTGGCTATCGGCGGGGTTGTGAACGGTGCCCCTGCTGCTACTGCCTCCGATTTGACTACCGCCTCAGCCGCCCTCTTTGACGTCTCTGTTGAGGAGCTGACCACAACCGGCCCTGCCTCTGCTGCGCCCGTCTCTGCTGCTGCCGCCTCTACTACGCCCGTCTCTGCTGCTGCTTCAACTACCTCCCACCGGGCCTCAATATCATCAGCCGCTACGCTCCTTCTCTTCGACGACGAGGACGAGGATATGTCTGAGGAGATCGCCGTGGTTCGTGAGCGCTTTCCTCGCATTGTGGCCTCATTTTTCCGCGGGGACATTGACTGGCTGAGGTCTCGGCATCCTGGCGGGCTGCCCTCCCAAGCTACCTTTGTCAGAGCCTTTAATCGGGTTCTTGATACTTTGGTTGCGAGGGGTGCCGGCCTACGGGAGGTGTTGGAGGCTGAGACTCTGCACCAGGACTGGTTGATGGGGCGCAATTCGTATGCCCCCGACTCTGAGGCGTACCTGGCCGGTCCGGGAGCGCGGCCAACTGCGTGGGATGAGCCCGTCGCATGGCCCTCCAACTGGGAGGAGCACCTTTCGTTGGTGCGCTATACAGCGTCTCTACGTCTGTGGCGGCTGGAGGACGATTTAGATTTGGTAAGATATTACATTATATACACAACTCATCTAATCATATACCTTGCATATATTCTATCTACATTGACTGTTATAATTTCCACATTGCCAGTCATCCGACTACTGCTTCGAGAGCGTGGAGGAAGAGGCCGCGTACGAGACAGCCCTGAGGGAGCGTATGGAGATTGACTGATAAGGGTATTTCTCTTTGTACGCGGTTTGGGGAACCCAACACTGTACACTGGGTAGGTTAGAATGGGCGCTAGCTGGGGGGCCTCTATGGGTGTATACACGGGGGTTAAAAGACCAATTCTGATAGCTCGCTCCTAGGGAGGAAATTGGCAGAGGGGCCGGCCCAAAAAACTGAAATGGGCTGGCCCCGGGCTCGAGTCCACCCACCTAAAATATGGAGGGTCATTACAACCTAATGACTCGAAATACTTTCAACGCAATTGTACCTATAAGAGGGTTAGGGCGGCGGCGGCGGTGGCGAAAACGGGCGGCTAAAACCTCCCTTTTGGGATTTCCCCGAACCGCTTTTGTTTAAAATTTTTATGCACCTGCGGGTTAGACAATATTTACTCTTTAGTCGGTGTGACATTATTTACGCGTCTGTTGCACCTGGGCGTTTGCCTATAATCTGATTATACATGCGCACCTGCATTATACAACTACGCCTTATGCATGCCTTGTAAACCCGCTTTATACATTAATCCGATATGTATCGAAAGTACACTTTGTAAACCTGCTGTGTGTGTGTGTATTTCCACCTATGTAGCGCCTACAGTACCTGCTTTGTCTATTTCTGCCCATACACCTACATTGTGTGTTTTTGCTGCTCATATGCTCCAATATGTACATTTTAATATGCAATATGCGTCATTATTCACCTACCAATATGTTTTATCTACATTTTTATGTAAATATACTCAATTTCACCTACTATAAGTAGTTTTCACTAGCCTAATATCGTTGACTACATATCGGGAGAGTGGTAGAGTGTACATATCGGTAGAGTGTACACTCGGGGTGCCTGCGGCTCGGTAGAGTGTACACTCGGGGTGCCTGTGGCTCGGTAGAGTGTACACTCGGGGTGCCTGCGGCTCGGTAGAGTGTACACTCGGGGTGCCTGCGGCATGGGCGCCTGCGGCTCGGGAGGGTGCGCTTGGGATCTGATTGATTTGGGATCTGATTGATTTATTGGGATCTAATATCGGTAGGTGCGCCTGCGGCTGGGGAGGGTCGCCGGTGGCTGGGGAGGGTCGCCTGCGGCGCTTGGCGCCACGCGCCTGCGGCGCGCGCGCGCCGAGCGCCGATATCGATACGGGTATCGATCACCTAGTGATCGGGGCGCCAGCCAATGAGAGGCGAGGAGGGTTGACACCCACCTCACCTCCAAAATCGCGCCATACGGGTTCATATAGTAGTCTCATGGCACTGATGAAAATTTTAGACGGACTAATTGAACTCCGGAGGAGATTTGTCCCTGACTAGGACTACATGCAGTACTACTGGACTAGTGAAAACATCCATTACCGAAATAGGCAACAGACAAAAACCGTCCCAATTAAAGTGTCCAATAGTTTTCCATTATCCAATAAAATGGGAAAACTGGAACTTGCTAAACCTGGCTTGACTGGTCCAAGGGCTAGAAGGAAACCACGAACGGCAGAAGCTGTCTTAATTCATCTTCAAACGCGTAAGTCTTTAGTTTCATCAGTTTTTCTCGTTTAAAACAATTTTCCGTAGAAAAGTACCCACCATGAATTCGACGTCGGCCAGCTCCTCGGGTGGAATAATCTACTATCACAACATGTTCATCCTGCTGGTTGAATGCTTTGGAGGCGACTCAGTTAGACAGATTCGTTGCATCACGGCCAAGATAGCGGGTATTGCCTGCGGCTGTCTGCTTCCGCTCATCATCCTTCTTGGTTTCCTTGGTAACGGCTTTGTTGCCTACGGCATGCTGGTAAAAATCCGACCCATCAATCGGCAGAATGTCTACGTTGGCGGCGTCGCTCTTGCAGACTCTGTATCCATGCCTGTGTTCGGATTAGTGAACTTCTTTTTGAGCAGAGGACTTCCCTGGCTCAGCGGTGGCACTGTTGGCTACATCATGCAGAATGACGGATATTTGGGCTGCAAAATGTACATGTCAATCATCACTGTCTGCCCGTTGATGTCCGCATCGGTACTATTGATGATGGTAGCTGACAGAGCAATGTCATTTTTGGCGCCGTTTCGATTCAGAACTTTTGGTCCTAAGACCGCCTTGCGCGCAATGCTGGTAGCTGTGCTCGCATCGGCTTTGCTGTCCATACCGCCTATCTTAGCTGGCAAACGAAGGTCTTTTACAAACTCAAATGGAAGCATAATCGTGGCCTGCTTCTTCGAAACGAACGACAATCTTGCCTTGCTCTACTGGAGTCTAATCTGCAATCCGCCAAGTGTAATTCTGGTTACGGTTCTGCTACTGAATCTGGGCCTGCTGTTCTTCATTACGAGACTTGTCTGGGCAAGAAAGCACAACCTCGAAAGGCATGCCAATGCACCCAGCAGTGCAAACGGGCCGCCAGGACACGACGGAGTAAACGGAGCCATTGTTGTGCTGCTCTTGGCAATGGTGAGATTGGTTGCTCAGCTTCCTACAGTCGCTCTCTACTGGGCCCTGACAATCCGGGGTTACTCTGCTGATCCAACTGATGATACCTCGCGGACAATGGTGAACTCTCTAGCTATCATTGGATCCCTGTCTTTGATCGGCCAGTCATGCAGTTTTCCAATAGTTATGCGGCGAAATCCGCAATTTCGTGTGTACTTTTCAAAGCTGATGGCAGATTTGATGTCTCATCGGGAGTCGAACGCAGCAGGCGGCCGCGCTAACGTGGCTCAAGCTCCAGATCGAGCAGCCTGACAGATCGAGAACTGCGATTTGTAACTGCAAGGGCTTGTTTTACACACATGTAACTATATATTACATGTACATGTACACTTAGTAGCTCACAAACACTACGCAACTTGGGCGTCGCCATGGACTTGTGAATGGGGGGGGGGGACAAAGCCAAGAAAAATGACTAAATTTGATTCTTTTGGCGCCGCAGTCAGACACTCATTTTAGCTCCGCAGACACTCGTTTTAGCTCCTCAAACACTCATTTTAGCTCCACAGACACTCGTTTTAGCTCCGCGGACAAAACTTATTTTGGCGCCCTGAAGCAAACTTATTCGTTTCCTAGGGTAAAAAACAAGGTGGGTGGGGGGACAAAGCATTGGCATGCCAACCACAGCTTTTACTGGGAGGACATGTCCACCCCTGTAGCCCCAGGTGGCGATGCCCCCAGACTCTAAGAATTATATTTCTAATTCGACTATTTGTCAGTCTTGTCAGTAGACGAACTTTAAAAATCATGTTTTCAATTCGCGGCTTAAATTTGAAATTAATTTTTCTAATATTACATCTAATGCTATTTTTCTACGACGTACAAAAATACTTGCGCTCCATGCACAATGTACCCTAGGAACTGCACCTTATACTGTATAAAGCAAAACTATACAAATATTTCATATATTAGATACAAGTAAGCTGCGTTTTTGCGTTACGTAATACACACCAAAAGTTTGAAACACCGAAACAAAGAAACAATGCTTCATAAAAAACGTACATCTATATCTTAATTTGTTTTTGTCACGTCCTTTTCGTGTTTAGCTTTAGCTTGTAATTTTATTTTTTTGATTGATCCGCACCTCAAAATCAACATTGCACCAAACTAGCTCTAGCAACACCAGATATTTTATAAGAGGGTACAAAATCTATGTACCAGTAATGTTTATGTTGTGTCAGTTTATACGTGTTTATTAAACCCAACTATAAATACATAGATAAGTTTTCGCAATCGCGTCAATGGAATTGAAAAATAATCGCACAAATAACTAGCGATCAGTTTGCATATATATTTCCCTTTGGTTAGTACCGAATGAGATTTTACTTCTGTTTGTAACTAGCCGCACTAGATTGCAAGTACAAACTAATTTCGAATTTGAAACAATTAATACAAGTATTTGCATACATATCATGTGTGCGACGATAACTTTTTCTGCTGCAAAAATGCATTTGTCGACGCGCGTCAAGCGAAGAGTGTCTCCCTTGTGGCTATGCTAGCTGACGTCGACCTCCGCCTGCTGTATGTTCATTGCCATTGCGGCTGTATAGTGTCGGGATCAGTGGTAAAAACACTTTGAAGACTGTCGGGCTCTGCCATGCAGACGACATGCATCAATAATTAAAGGCCGCAATTCTGCAATTCTTCTAAATGATTCCAAGAAGTGCTGATAGAAAAGCGAGTGGCCGGATATCAGCAGCTTAATTTGCTCGTTTAACATGTTCGATCATTTGTTTTTAGTACTTCATTCAATTTGAAGTTGGCATGATTTCGTAGGATGCATGTCCGTTGCCTACATGTACATGTATATGATGCTGATGGCCAGGCCTGTAGACGCCACAACAGTAGCACAGCCGAACACATTCATGCAGCATGCATGTGCGCAGTACATACATATGCATGTATGCCCGTGCGCTTGTCGGTGCCAGAGATAAAATAGATCGAGTTTAGGGATTTCTAATTTAGGGTTGCACACGTTTTCAGGACTGTGTACATGCATTTCTTTTATTTTACCGCGTTTAGTAAGGAACAACAATGTACACGTACACTGTACATGCTGCACGCAAGTGTGTTTCGCGCAAATTATTATTGCATATAACTTGAGAAAGTGCCTCTTTATAATTATTGCAGCTGACAATTATGCTTATATATTTGTTTTACTTAGTAAAAAAAGTTCAAACTAAGAAACATGATCAAATTTTTTGACTTGTGTTTTTCTAAATAATATCGATTCCCTTTGCAAGCGTTGTTTTCTTCCTATATTGCGCCCCAATTCCTTATATATTTATTAACCATTTTCTCGCGTAAAAATGTCCTATACACAGTTAAGCCAAAATGCAACAGAAGGAAGTGTTTCTGCTTCTACTTTGCTGCGCATGGACACATTCAATGGACACATTGAAGACATTGATAAAATTGGTAGGTGAAACATAAAATAATTTGATCTGAATTTATAATTTATATTTTTGAGCCTTTAAGTGCATTGGGGCCTAGTCTGGATCATGCTTGTTGCGCACCCAAACAAATATTGAATAGTTACTAATGCATGCCAAATAATTAGTGCATGCAGATATGCAGATAACTCTGCATAGCATATCTGCATAACATATGCAGATACAGATAACATGATCCAGCATTGGCCTTGCACACCAAAATTAAGCATGCACAATTGGCCTGCATCACTTGTGGGAAAAAAGTATGCGTGCATACCTGGTATACAATTTATGCAATCACGTGTAAGAGTTATTGCGAAGTAGAAAAAACTGAAAAAAGTTAAATTTCAAGCATAAATTTCAAACTTTCCTGTTTTTTCAAGCTCGTAAATAAGCATTTCTATAGATATTTGTGTGTATCAATTTTCTGCTATGAATAATATTGCCAAAAAGCATAAAAATCAACTAAATTATCTGTTAGTAGGGGTCTATTACACATTTAAAAGAAGATCATTTTTGTCAAAATGTAAAAAATGGTCATTATGGTCATTTATTGTCGCAACACTGGCATATTTTTGACAAATGGCATGCCCTCAATTTTTTCTGTGTGCATTTGTAATTGTTCAATTTTTGTTTGGGCATGCACCCAGCATGATCTGGACCATACATGCGCAACTGCTGGCTGACCTAGCCAATCTAGCCACCGTAAATTGTGGTGGACCAGGGGTAAGTTGCAAAAATGCCCAGCCTAAAGAATAGACATAGTACTAATTAGATGACGAGACATTTAGCCCTTATAAGATAGTCATAGTTACTCCTACTGTTTAAACAAAATTGCATTAAAGTTTCTTTTATAGGTAAGTTGCATTTTTGGTCAAAAAGTAAGTTGCATGGCCAGTGTAAATCAAGGGGGTTGCGCATGTATGATCTGGACTATGGGACTATGGCATGCCTACACTCAAATCTATGGCTAGTCCTATGGCATGCTAGCATTGCAACAATAAATAACCTTTTTTGCATCGCCATGGCAAATGAGCTTTTTTGTATAGGGGAAGGTTTTTTGTGTTTCATAAATCATCTTTTTGGCAGATAATTTGGCTGCTTGTTTATCTTTCTTATTTAGGATTATAGTTGTTTTGGTGACAAGACATTTTGGTAATTGTCCTTTTGGTAATAAGCAAAAGTCATTTCGATGACAAGAAAAATACCCTTTTAGTGATAGCCATTCTGTTTTTAAACAGAAAATTACCTTTTATATTTACACGAATCTTAAGGGATATAGTCTATTATAGAACCTAAAATTTTATAATTTTTTGAAATGGTAAAGTAATTGCTTTATTTAATTTTGTTTATTCACAATTACAAAGTTGCAGTCTTTTGAATTATGTTCTCTAATCTAAATGTAGTCAACATCCTATGAATATCTCTGCTTTTTTATAGTTGGAATTTCATAAGGATTCTCTATTAGGTTTATTATGGTTTATGTAACTGAATACTCTGGGTTAATTCAAAATGATCTGCACAGGAAGAAAACAAAATAATTAGTTTGATTTTTCTTTTCTTATATGTATCAATCTTTTGACGAAAATTTTTAAATATAGTATGAAACATAAATCTTAACAAAATTACCACTAGCTAATATTATAAAGTGCCTCTTATCACTAAAATGTCAATACTCGTGAAATCTTTAATTTTTTCATAAAAATGATATGTTTATCACAAAAGCAACTTGTTACCGAAACAACTTTTTGTCATCTAAACAACTTGTCATTGAAACAACTAGTACCCCTTGTTTATACTATCTACAACTAGGCCTATAGTTTAAATGCCTTATTTCTATCTTTTTTTTTCTACTAAATACTAACTCTTCCACATGATTTTATGAAGTGCATGCCAGGTGTCTATGCAATAATGGCTAAGGTTCCGGCATAGGAACCTATTTTCTAATGGCTATTGATCTAGAGTGGCAGTCTTCTGCAAGCAGTTATCTACTAATGAAGTCTTGAACATTAGAAGTATCTTGATTTGAATCTTATCATTTCATTTTGATCTTCTCTTGAACTAATCTCAATATCAACCACTGATTAAAAAGTAAAATGTTTTTGCTATATTTTACCCATAAACTGCACTATTGGAATATGATTACTGGATCCATAGCCATTAAAAAAGGGTTCCATTCCGGTGCCAGAACTTTAGCCATTGCCAATTGTGCATGTCAATTGTATATCCCTAACTTTTGGCATACAAGGCTAATGCTCTAGGCCTACCTAATTTTTGGATATATAAGGCACCTATTAGTTCTAGATGATCCAAAGTCTATAGTCTAGATCATGCTAAGTGCATGCCAGAATGTTTTGAACCAATGTATATTGATACTAGTAAATATACTCTGATAATACTAATTGCAGTTGTAACAATAAAGGACCTTTTTGCTGTTGCAATAATAAATAAACCTTTTAATAATTTTAATTTTTACACTATAAGCTTCTATTAAAACTAAACTAAAGATGTAGCATATATATGTGTGTATATATACACTTATAAACAAACTAATTATATATTTTTTAATTATACATTTTTATCTTATTTAATGCCTCTATAAAATGGGTTCTGGTAAACTCATTAACTTTTTTTGTTAACTGGCCTAGCCATTCATGGTTAATTTGTCAAATGATAAATTCCTTAGTATAATACAATATGTGCAGTGGCAGTCTAAATGCATAGATATAATAATAGATTCATAAAACCCATGCTTATGTACATACATGTGCAACCTCCAAAATTCAGTTGGCCGTGCAACTTAGTTTTAACAAAAATTCGAAGTAGTTTTTGGCTAAAAATGTGACTTTCATATAAAAAACCCTAAAGCAAAATTAAGGCAACTTTAGGTAAACGGCAGGGGTAACTATGACTGTCTTATTAAGCCAAAATGCCTCATCAGCTACTTAGTACTACTACTTGGGTGTTTTTTGGGTGGGCATTTTTGCAACTTCCTTGGTTGGCTGCCAAATTGGTTGGCCAGATCGGCTGACTTGGCCGACTGTTGCGCATGTATGCTTGGGTACAACCTAGGGATTCATCTAGCTATTTCTATTAGCAACACATTAGCAACACAGTCGCTATTGGACAGAATAATAATCACATGATTGCTCTTAGCCAATAGCAACTTATATGTATATGTTGCCAATAGAAACAACTGAGTGATTCCCAAGGTTGCACATATATGATGAAACCAATGAGCCAAGGTTTGGATTGTGTAATAGTATACACAGAACAAGAATCCTATCTTGGCTAAATATATGTCAATGTACATTAAAAACAAAAAAATACTTAAAATGTATACTAAAAATTTGTCCTAAAAAGGTCATTTGGTTTTCATAAGTTGAGTTTTCTCAGCAAAGCTTTTGTACAAAAAATCTTTTTAAAAATATTACAAATATTTTTGTTTTTAAACAAACTTAAATTATACTTATAAAAATAATAATGCAAAATCTAGATTTTTATCAATAACTTTTACTAATTTTTAATTATGTTAAATTTACAGAAGCAAAAAGTAAATTACTGGCTGTATATACACTATACAAATTTCCTTTATTTTATTGTAAAGCATTAATTTACAATTACATTAAAATTTTCATGCATAGCATCAATTCTTTACCAAAATTTGTATGCAAAAAATTGGATGAATTTGTATGCCAACTTTTAAAGGTGTCATTTGTACGCCAGAATTTTTTGGCATACATATAACCCTCCAGAGTCTGGCCAATGAATAGACATACATACCCAACCTCAAAATTTTACTTGTCCAGTGTGACTTAGTTTTGTCTAGTTTTGTTACTTTTTTAGTTGTTTTTTGCATTTTTCATTTCGTGACTTACCTTGGCTGGCAGCCATTTCATCTATCTGGTTTGGACAGGTTTGGGCATGTATATGAGCAGAGCAATGTCATTGTAATGCTAATTTTTAGGCACAGGACATGACAATTGTCAATTGTGACAATTTGTAACAATGCCTGCCTACTGTCGCCATATCTGCAGATTGTCTATCGCTAGAATGTCTTTTTGCTGGATTGACTAGATAAGAGACAGCAGTGCACTGTAGCATCCAGTAGTCTGCCATATACAATATGATAAAATATGAGAAACAATAAAATTAAAAAAAACAATGAAACCAAGAATCTTATATGTCAAGGGACCAAAATTCTGTAAGGCAGGATCCTGGCAATCTTAATCAATTTTAATTTTAATCAGTTTTAATAAATTTAATTCAACCAAAAATTAATACTTAAAAAACTTTTTCTACATGTAAATGTTAAAACTTTATTGCTTTTCCTTTTGTTTGCATTTATTACTTCTATACAATTCATTATACTGCACATTAGTTATGTGCTATGCCAACCATGGTAAACTCATCAACATAGTTGATGTATAAAAAGTTGACAAGTTTACCCGGATCCAGAGAAACCACTCACTAAATTTTTCCTTTAATAGTAAAAACATTCTGCTACTAATGGCCTAATGTTTATCTATCATATGCCTTATACTAGCATAATGTAATGCACATTACATGGCAATCATACTTATTGACAATTTCACTTCACTCTACTTGACAAAACTCAACTTTAATACTCAGCTTAAACCCCTAAAGTTTTGTAAAGTACTTGACTCAACCAAAACCTGAGTTTGTTGGTACCTTTTAGAAGTAAATAAACAAAATTTAAACTATTATTATGGCCTAATTCTGTATTTTAGTAAATTTAAAAAGGCTTTTAAATTGTTACTTACTAATATATAAATTGAACTTACTAATAGCATGCTCAAATAAATCATTGAATCAAAATTCTTATCCA
This sequence comes from Macrostomum lignano, assembly GCA_002269645.1. NCBI lineage: Eukaryota > Metazoa > Platyhelminthes > Macrostomidae > Macrostomum > Macrostomum lignano. Next base: position 470,523 of record NIVC01000558.1, on the reverse strand, counting down.
GTCTACAAAATATCAGAAGGTGCACAAGAAGTGTTAGCTATAAAATTCATTTTCAACTAGATATCTTTTATATCCATTATAGCCCCAAACAAACCTTGGTGCCCTTGGCAAATTGTTTAGTAAGAGAATTGCAAATAAGCATGTTAAAACAAAGAATATAATTATTACAAATACTGTTAGTGTCGATAATATTGTGAGAATCTTAAAATATTTTGTTAATGTTTGTTTTGTCAAAAATTTGGTTAGTCTAAAAAATTATAATTTTTTTTTAAATTTTAAAAGTTGTTAAAAATTAAACAATTAAAATAACACATTTGTTGGTTTATGACAATTTTAGGCATGTATGCTGCCACAAACCAGTTACAACACCGGGCCAATGAGGTGCGCAACACCCGCATTAACTGGCAGTCCTACCTACAGTGAGTTGATCTTTTAACAGCTTCCATTTATTTTCACTGGCTTATTGTTCGGTTTTCAAATCTGTCTTGTGTGTTCTTGGTTTGTAGTTTGGTGTTGTATATTTTTCTGTTTTCTGCTTGTCTATGTGTCCCCTGTCTGTCTGTCTTAGTGTCTGTCTGTCTGTCTGTCTGTCTGTCTGTCTGTCTGTCTGTCTGTGTGTCTGTCTGTCTGTCTGTCTGTCTGTCTGTCTGTCTGTCTGTCTGTCTGTCTGTCTGTCTGTCTGTCTTAGTGTCTGGCTGTCTGTCTATCTTGTTGTCTGTCTGTCTGTCTGTCTGTCTGTCTTAGTGTTTATCTATCTGTCTTAGTGTCTGTCTGTCTGTCTCTTAGTGTCTGTCTGTCTGTATGCCCGTCTTTCTGTCTAGTCTAGATCGGCCTGTCTTAGTCTAATTCAATCTGAGCATGCCAGCTCACCTATTTTTCCCACATGACAATCCCTCCAATTTCAAGTCCCGCAAGTCAGGCCCAGCGCCCCTCACCCCCCCCCCCCCTGACCCCGAGCAGAGGCCAGATGATCGACCCCGAAGACTACGACTTCATGGTGAAGCTGGAGTCTCTCTCGGCCGTCCCCGAGCAGCGCAAGGCTCTACTGGAGGCCAACTCGGATCAGTTCGCTCGCACATTTTTCTCCATGCTAGCTAAGATCTCAAAGGATCAAACTGTGCAATACGTGCTCACTTTGCTGGACGATTTGCTTCAAGAAGAGAAAACTCGCGTCGATGTGTTTAAACGCTACATGGAGCAGCGCAAAGAGAACGTCTGGAGTCCGTTCTTCTCGCTGCTGCACCGGCAGGACGGCTTTATTGTTAACCAGGCGTCCAGGATTGTGGCCAAGTTCGCCTGCTGGGGCAGCCGCCTGATGGAGCAGACTGACTTGGTGCACTATCTTAACTGGCTGAATGAGCAGCTCAGAATTCCTGTGAGATGCCTGTGCTTTTCTTTTGTGTATCCTCATCACCTATCTCTATCTCACTGTCTATTCTCATTATCCATCTTTATCTCACTGTCTATCCTCATTTATCTATCTCTATATCACTGTCTATTCTCATTATCCATCTCTATCTCACTGTCTATTCTCATTATCCATCTCTATCTCACTGTCTATCCTCATTTATCCATCTCTAACTCACTGTCTATTCTCACTATCCATCTCTAACTCACTGTCTATTCTCATTATCCATCTCTATCTCACTGTCTATCCTCATTTATCCATCTCTATCTCACTGTCTATTCTCATTATCCATCTCTATCTCACTGTCTATCCTCATTTATCCATCTCTATCTCACTGTCTATTCTCACTATCCATCTCTATCTCTCTGTCTATTCTCATTATCCATCTCTATCTCACTGTCTATTCTCATTATCTATCTCTATCTCACTGTCTATTCTCATTATCCATCTCTATCTCTCTGTCTATTCTCATTTATCCATCTCTATCTCACTGTCTATTCTCATTATCTATCTCTATCTCACTGTCTATTCTCATTATACATCTTTATCTCATTGTCTATTCTCATTATCTATCTCTATCTCACTGTCTATCCTCATTATCCATCTCTATCTCTCTGTCTATCCTCATTATACATCTTTATCTCACTGTCTATTCTCATTATCCATCTTTATCTCACTGTCTATCCTGATTATACATCTATCTCACTGTCTATTCTCATTTTACATCTATCTCACTGTCTATTCTCATTTTACATCTATCTCACTGTCTACCCTCATTATACATCTTTATCTCACTGTCTATCCTGATTATACATCTATCTCACTGTCTATTCTCATTATACATCTATCTCACTGTCTATTCTCATTATACATCTATCTCACTGTCTATCCTCATTATACATCTATCTCACTGTCTATTCTCATTATACATCTATCTCACTGTCTATTCTCATTTTACATCTATCTCACTGTCTATCCTGACTTTCCATCTCTATTATGGATTATGAGATAATTTGCTCTATCTCATTAGTGGATATTCAATATGTTTTGATTACGATATATTAAAAGTACAAATTTAATCTACCCACTTCCCCAGTCAAACGAATACCTACAGACGGTTGCTCGCTGCCTTCAAATGCTGCTGCGGGTGAGCCAGTACAGGCAGGTGTTCTGCGATATTGACGGCATTGGCACTCTAGCCAACGTGCTCAGCGGCAAAGTGAACTATCAGATTCAATACCAGCTGGTGTTCTGCCTGTGGTGCTTAAGCTTCGATGCCGACATTGTTGCCAGAATGAAAAAGTTAGTCACCCTTGTTATTTTAATTGTTTAATTGTTGAAAGAATCGATAGGCATACTACTCTTCATTATTAGTAGTGCGTCTAATACTTCTTCATGCTACTGCTATGATAAAAACACTAGCAATACCACTACTTCTTGTAAAGGGAAGTTATAGCCTAGTGGTTAGAGCGTCCGACTCACCACTGAAAGGTCGGGGGTTCGATTCTACACCCACTCGGAAACACTTTGTGTCATTCCTTGAGCAAGACACTTATCTCTGCATTGCTTCAGTTCACCCAGCTGTAAAATGGGTGCCAGCATTAGCTGGGGTAATTGAGGCTGTGTGTGGGGACCCCCCCCCCCCAGTGCTTGGACTGAACAGCCGTACGCAGCCTTCAGATGCGCCGCGCAAATAGCTGCGGCTGAGCTGTCGGTTGCAAATCTGGCCATTTAACCTACTACTACGATAATACTTACTAAGTAGTATCTATATACTACTAAGGCGCTGGTAGCCCAGCGGTCTAGCGCAGGCTCTGGTGTGCCAGCGGCCCAGGCTCGATTCCAAGTGCAGTCGCATTAATTTGGGGCTGAATTGGAATCTCAGTTTGGCTCTGCTTGTGCAATTAACGGCCTTAAGGGCCAACCCCCAAAGCACAGTGAAGTGTACATGTCTAACGATAATATAAATTTAGGGCCGCTGTACACCTGCGGAATAGGCAGCAACAGCAATGCCTCTCGCTGGTTGTGTGACAATGTCGGTTTAAGTGCGCTAGGGTGCACACAGCACCCATTATATAATACTATTTTCCTACTATATTCTAATGATACTACTGCTGCACAAATGAGTAGCTGATTATAACTAACTATCCCAATTAAACTTCACCCCACTCCGCAGGTACAACCTGATCCCAATCTGCGCAGACATCCTGTGCGAATCCGAGAAGGAGAAGGTGAACCGCATTGTGTGCGCATTCTTTCGTCATCTGCTTGAGAAGCCGGCCGACTCCCAGCTCACCCAGGAGAGCGCTCTGGCTATGGTTCACTGCAAAGTGCTCAAACAGGTTGAACTCTTAGCCCAGAAGAAGTACGACGATATTGAGCACGAAGATGATCTCAAATATCTTGTTGAGGTGTTGAGCAATTCTATTCACGATTTGAGCTCGTTCGATGAGTACGCCAGCGAGCTCAAGGCTGGCCGGCTTGAATGGAGTCCGGTGCACAAGTCTGAGCGGTTCTGGCGCGAGAATGCCATCAGACTGAATGAGCGCAACTATGAACTGTTGAAGATTCTTGTTCGATTGCTGGAGAGCAGCAAGGATTCGCTAGTGCTGTGCGTGGCTGCTCACGATGTTGGCGAGTATGTCCGGCATTATCCCAGGGGCAAGACGTGAGTGCTGGCTTATTATTATAGATGAGCCTCCCTCTTATCCTGGTTATTGTATAATCCTTTCATTTTCATTGTGTGAGTTTTTTCGACTTATAAAAGAGTTATAAATTTAGAATGACATTCTTAAGGAGCGTCATATAATATAATCCTGTTTATCTGCGTCATAATATGAAGCCTGTATAAGTGTCATGGTTTGGGCCTATATGAGCGTCGTAGTATAAGCCTTAACGAATGTGATTGTATGAGCCTTTATGAGCGTCATAGTCTGATTCCGTATGAGCGTCATAGTATGAGGCTGTATGAGTGTCATAGTATGAGCCTATACGAGTGTCATAGTCTGATTCCGTATGAGCGTCATAGTATGAGCCTATACGAGTGTCATAGTATGAGCCTATACGAGTGTCATAGTATGAGCCTATACGAGTGTCATAGTATGAGCCTGTATGAGTGTCATCGTATGAGGCTGTATGAGTGTCATAGTATGAGGCTATACGAGTGTCATAGTATGAGGCTATACGAGTGTCATAGTATGAGCCTGTACGAGTGTCATAGTATGAGGCTATGAGTGTCATATTATGAGCCTATACGAGTGTCATAGTATGAGGCTATATAAGTGTCATATTATGAGCATATACGAGTGTCATAGTATGAGGCTATACGAGTGTCATAGTATGAGGCTATATAAGTGTCATATTATGAGCATATACGAGTGTCATAGTATGAGGCTATACGAGTGTCATAGTATGAGGCTATATAAGTGTCATATTATGAGCATATACGAGTGTCATAGTATGAGGCTATACGAGTGTCATATTATGAGCCTATACGAGTGTCATAGTATGAGCCTATATGAGTGAACCATTGTTATAGGTCTCATTCGCAGCAGTATCAGTCTAAAACATAACATAAACTTAAAAAATGCACAATTGACTCAAATTCCAGAGTGATTGAGCAGCTCGGCGCCAAAGAGCTGGTGATGAAGATGCTGTCTAGCGAAGATCCAAATGTTCGTTACAATGCTCTCATTGCAGTGCAGAAAATTATGGTTCATAATTGGTAAGCAGTTTTACCCAAGTTGGATATCTTGTTTAATTTGAATTTTGAATTTGGTCTTTTGAACACATTGATAATGTTTATTTTTAACTACTAAATTCGTTGCTAGGGAGTATCTGGGCAAACAGATCGAAGAGAAACAACCTGCCGGAGGAGCTACCGGCGGCGGCGGAGGCTCTGCGAAACCCGCAGCTTCCGTGAATTCTTGAACTACTTTTTTTTCCTAATCAGTAGTATATTCTGAGTAGTAGTTAGAGAGACGTTTCCTATGCCTATAATGAGTTCCTGCAATCGCGATTTTGTGGTTGTTTAATTTCAAATGGATACTACTCATTAGCTTAAGTAGTATAGTAACACGTTATTTTACGCCTATACTACTGAGTGCCAATAATAATATAATAATGCTAATGACTTGTATGCTTCGCAGTATCTCTAGGCTAGTGATTTGAGTACATATGATTGCCTTGATTGTAATACATACTTCATGATCAGTTTATGTAGAGTATGTCTAGCATAAAACATTGCTTGATTCTTCAGTACATATAGTCGATCATTTGCCCTTTTGTCTCCTATTTATGTTAATTTGTCTTTTTGTGTGTCGGTGTTGATTGTTTATGTTTATGATATGTGTATATTTATATTAATTTGTTTATTAAGAGATTTGCTTGATTTAAAGATTGTTAAATCTCCTATAGTATACAATATTTATCCCTGCGACTTAATTGGATAAAGGTAAAATCAGCCTTCAAAAAATATATTTTCCAAGAAACAACTTTTGCCGTCCCCGATTATTCTCTCTCTCCCTTGTGTGGTCATGATTTTATTTAACTACAATAAAGTGGTCAATTTTGGTCATTTTGACGGTGCAAATTATAACTGTTTGTTTTCATCTTGTATCTTTTATATACCTTAAAAGTATAGAAATAGAATAGGCCAATCCCCAAGGCACAGAAATTGTACAGTTGTACATGCCTAACGATTAGTGCAGTTATTAACTCCAGTCATTACTATATAAGTAGGTAGGCTCAGTTGATATTATCATTATTAGTCATATTCAACTTTGTGTTATCAATTTCTGCTGTTCCGTATCCCGCTGTTGTTGTTGTTGTTGTTGCTAAACTAAATTTGAGTAGACTCTAGCATAACAGCGTCTTATCTATCCAGGCTCCTCTTCTAGTCCAGTCTAAAAGTACGAGCATCTCAAATTCGGACACAGCAGACAGCAGTTTTAGTTATTAAAATAAAAGCATGTCCGCTGCTGTGAAACGCGAGCCGATGCTGGCGCCGGGCGGTTCCGGCGATTTCAAAAACGGCAATACCAGCAGCAGTGATGATGACGTGCCTCTAGCTAAGAAGTTCAACGTCGCCAAGCGGAAAGCGTCTCCGCCGCCGACGCCTTCGTCGGAGCAGTCGTCGTCAGCCGCTGCCGCTACTGCTGGCGCCTCGTCTGGCGGTAAAGCTTCCGCCGAAGCCAACGGCGACCAACCGTCTAGCAAGAAGGTCAAAAAGGAGCCGATTGAATCCAACGGCATTGAAGCGTCTTCGTCATCAGCCTCGGCTGCGGCTAGGAGAGAGAAGAAAAAGAAACTGGAGAAAGAGAAGCGACGTGAGAAGGAGAAAGAAAAGGAGCGCCTCGCTGCCAAGGCTAAAGAGAAGTCCAAGCCGACAGTTAATAAGGACAAAAAGCCCGTGAAGAAGGAAGGCAAGCCAGACGAGCCGGAAGTCTGGCGCTGGTGGGAGGAGGCCAAACCTAGCGACGGTTCCAAGTGGAAATTTCTCGAGCACAAAGGTCCGGTGTTCGCGCCCGCTTACGAGCCGCTGCCCAAATCGGTGAAATTCTACTACGATGGCGAACCGATGCAGTTGTCGCCGGAGGCTGAGGAGGTGGCTGGCTTCTACGCCAGAATGCTAGACCATGACTACACTAGCAAGGATGTGTTCAATAATAATTTCTTCCAGGACTGGCGCTCGGTGATGACTCACGACGAGCAGAAGCGTATCAAGTCCCTAAAGAAGTGCGACTTTAAAGAGATGCATCGGTACTTCACTCAGCAGGCTGAGGAGCGCAAGAATCGCAGTAAAGAGGAGAAACTCAAACTCAAACAGGAGAATGAGCGCCTGATGAAAGAGTACGGAGTGTGCACCCTGGATGGGCACAAGCAGAAGATTGCTAACTTTCGCATCGAACCGCCCGGCCTGTTCCGCGGTCGGGGTAATCATCCGAAAATGGGCAAACTAAAGAGGCGAGTCCGTCCGGAGGATGTCATTATTAACTGTAGCAAAGACTCGAAAGTGCCCAAACCGCCAGACGGTCGCAAGTGGAAGGAGGTCCGTCACGATAACACGGTCAGCTGGTTAGCTTGCTGGGTAGAGAATGTGCAGGGCAACTTCAAGTACGTCATGCTGAATGCCGCCAGTCGGTTGAAAGGCGAAAAAGATTGGAAAAAGTACGAAACAGCCAGACAGTTGCACAAAGTTGTGGATAAGATCCGGTCGCAGTATCGAGCTGATTTCAAGAGCAAAGAGATGCGCCTCAGGCAGAGGGCTGTTGCTCTGTACTTTATTGACAAATTGGCCCTTCGTGCTGGTAATGAAAAGGATGACGATGAAGCGGATACTGTCGGATGCTGCTCGCTGCGCTACGAGCACATCAAGCTGCACAAGCAGCATCCAGAGATGGGCAATTATGTTGTCGAATTCGACTTTCTTGGCAAAGACTCGATTCGGTACAACAATGCCGTGCCTGTTGAGAAGCGGGTCTTCAAAAATCTGCGCCTCTTTATGGAGAATAAGAAGGAGGGCGACGACTTGTTTGACCGGTTGAACACTAGCATATTGAATGCTCATCTCAAAGAGCTCATGGACGGTCTAACCGCCAAGGTGTTCAGGACGTACAACGCCAGCAAGACGCTTGAGGAGCAGCTGGACAAGCTCACTAATCCCGAGGAACCGGTTGCCGCCAAGATTCTCAGCTACAATCGGGCCAATCGCGAGGTGGCCATACTCTGCAATCACCAGCGCGCCGTGCCCAAGACTTTCGAGAAGTCAATGGAGAATCTCAACAAAAAGGTGGAAGAGAAAGAGAAAGCGGTCAAGGCAGCTAAACGTGAGGCTAAGGCAGCTAAGGTGGTTGCTAAGAGGCAGAAGAGCGTCAAGAATAAACAGGTGAGTTTTGTGTGAAATGGAAGTTGTCTCTGGACTCTTGCACTTTGACACTTTGGTATCCCCGAGGTCATGACCCTAGTGTAGTTATCCGAGTTTATGACCCTAGTGTAGTTATCTCCGAGGTCATTGCCCCAGTTTAGGTGTTATATCCGAGGTCATGGCCCCAGTTTAGGTGTTATCTCCGAGATCATGACCCCAGTTTAGGTGTTATCTCCGAGGTCATGACCCCAGTTTAGGTGTTATCTCCGAGGTCATGACCCCAGTTTAGGTGTTATCTCCGAGGTCATGACCCCAGTTTAGGTGTTATCTCCGACTATTTTTATCCTAATTTAAAAGCTTGAAGGCTAATTAGACTATTAAGACAAAATGCCAACCTTATCGAATATTCACCAGGCCTACGAAAAGAAGAAGGCCGCCCTACGTCGCCTAGAAGATCAGCTGCTCAAGCTAAAAGTGCAAAAGACGGACAAAGACGAGAACAAAGAGATTGCACTGGGCACGTCCAAGCTGAACTACCTGGACCCGCGCATCACGGTGGCCTGGTGCCGCCGGTTCAACGTTCCAGTTGAGAAAGTTTATAACAAAACGCAGCGTGAGAAATTTCAATGGGCCATCGACATGGCCGGACCAGAGTTCCGGTTCCAGGACACTGATAGCGACAGGGGCACCAACAAGATGCAGGGCGGAGACGATGATGAAGAAGAGGATGAAGAAGAGGATGAGGAATCTTGAGTGAACTTCGCCTGACTTGTCTTTGCGCTCATTGAAAAGGATTTCTGCTGCCGCACAGTCTGATTCTGTCTGATAATTGCAATGAAAAAGAAATGGTAAATGCAGAGTTACGAGTTATTAAAAAAAGTGACTTCACGGTGTTATAAATCAAAAACTTTGTAGCAACAATTGATTTTGTGTTGGTTGCAGAAAAGAAGAAAGTTTAATCAGTGTGTACCTCTGTAAGCGATTTTTATTAGTCTACTATTTCAATATAATCATTTGTTTTTATATAATTAAAATTGAATGCTTATCAACTCCGCGTCTTCTATGGTATTCGCTTATTCGCTTGCTTGCTTTTTAGGTTGATAGCCGCTTTTTGTCAGTTTTTATTCTAGAATTTTTATGCTTTATGATTCAATAGCTGTATACGTATTTGAGATTGTTTTGATTGAATTTTGATTCGTTTTTGAAATCATTTCTGAGAAAAAATAATTGTGCGTTTGATTTTCAATGAGATAAAATCTTTATGAATCATTCTGAATTCTGTTGTTGATGTTTTAATATTTAGTTAATACGAGGGGTGCTGCATCATTTTTCGTGGATTGTACGTTTACTGATTGATTGAATTATCATAATTAATAATTGTTTACACCTGCCACAGTTGGGCCAGATGTGCAACCGACAGCTCAGCCGCAGCTATTGCGCGGCGCATCTGAAGGCTGCGTACGGCTGTTCAGTCCAAGGACTGGGGGGTCGCCACACACACCCTCAATTACCCCAGCTAATGCTGGCACCCAATTTACAGCTGTGTGAACTGAAGCAATGCAGAGATAAGTGTCTTGCTCAAGGACACAAATATTTAATTGTTCCGAGTGGGTCAAGAATCGAACCCCCGACCCAGGATGTCAAATTGTTTTACACAGCGAAAGAAACACAGTCCGGAAAGCTTTTGCAACATCCCTCGGATTTTTTAGATTTTTTGTTTTAGTGTATATTTTAAGACTGTTTTCCTTTGTTTTGTTGTTATTACACTGCTAATCGTGTTTTGTAGTTTTTAGTTTTGACTCAGTTTTCCTTTCTATGCAAATTTAATAATTTTAATTATTTTCACCGTGTCTATATTCTATGCCTTTCAATTAAAACTTAATGATTATATATTGAGCATCTTCCTATTATTGATCTGTTAGTGATGTGAAACTGGACAAACATTTGTCTCATTTCCTTCAGTTCTAATAATTTAATGTGTAATGCGAGATACATTTGAGCAAGAGTCTGACCCCCCCCCCCCGTAACCGCTATCCCAGTGAGTTATTCGATAGTTAATCCCTACGCTTGTCTGTCTGTGGAACATAATATTTTTATTGCCAATGTAACCTTTTCTCCCTTTTTAAAAAAGTCTTTGTGAATTGCTTGTTGATTACTAATGAATGTGCTATATATTATACTTTTGATTCCCGATTCCACTTGTATTATTAATAAATCAAATAATGTCTGCTTTTTTGGCACCGACTTAATTATCAGTGTCAGCTTCTACAATTATTGCCGATGGTAATCAGTTTTTTTCTGAATAAATAAAAAAATGTTGTACAAAACTTGAAAAAAGCTTTTTAAAACAATGCATGAAAAGCGAAGGCGTGTTGTTCTTTGTGCACTACTTTGCTGACTAATATTCTAAGTAGTAGCAGAGTGGTATGTTGCACGTGTTTACATTTATATGCGCTTTGACTCTTCTGTCTTTTATCATTCTTGTGTCGTTTTTTTGTTTGTTTCTTTCCTATGGTATGCCTAACTGACTCTGTGTCTCTTATATCTATCCTTATATTGTTTAAAATGTGTCCGCTAACTTTTGCGATCATGCTTTATCGCATGAACAGCGGGAGCGAGCGCAACGATTCAGTGTGCTGCGATTAACATCTATAATATATACTACTATAATTAACTTTGCCACTGACATATATGAATAATAAATGCGTGAATGCACAAAATTTATTTGATGGCTTACTTCTGGGTTTTTTCTTTAACTTAAGTGCAAAAGTTAGATTCAAGAAGAAAATTCAGGACAGACTGTCGATAACACTTACTTCATAAAAGGACGCCAGAGATTTGTTAAGGCAGAGGGGCCAGCAAGTTTAAGATAGCACCCACCCCCCCCCCCCGCCACCCCCAAACACGCTTTAAAGGGTCAGCAGCCAGTCGATAGCACCCACCACCCCAAACACGCCAGCGATAAATTGGAGCTAAATGGTTAGCAGCCAGTCAATAGCACCCACCACCCCAAACACGCCCGCGATAAGTGCGAGTTGAAGGATCAGCAGCTAGTCGATAGCACCCACCACCCCAAACACGCCAGCGGTAAATTGGAGCTAAATGGTTAGCAGCCAGTCAATAGCACCCACCACCCCAAGCACGCCAGCGATAAATTGGAGTTAAGAGTCAGCAAGCAGCCAGTCGATAGCACCCACCACCCCAAACACGCCAGCGATAAATTGGAGTTAATTGGGTCAGCAAGCAGCCAGTCGAAAGCACCCACCACCCCAAACACGCCAGCGATAAATTGGAGTTATGGGTCAGCAAGCAGCCAGTCAATAGCACCCACCACCCCAAACACGCCAGCGATAAATTGGATTTAAGAGTCAGCAAGCAGCCAGTCGATAGCACCCACCACCCAAAACACGCCAGCGATAAATTGGAGTTAAGGGTCAGCAAGCAGCCAGTCAATAGCACCCACCACCCCAAACACGCCCGCGATAAGTGCGAGTTGAAGGATCAGCAGCTAGTCGATAGCACCCACCACCCTAAACACGCCAGCGATAAATTGGAGTTAAAGGTCAGCAAGCAGCGAGTCAATAGCACCCACCACCCCAAACACGCCAGCGATAAATTGGAGTTAATTGGGTCAGCAGCTAGTCGATAGCACCCACCACCCCAAGCACGCCAGCGATAAATTGGAGTTAAGGGTCAGCAAGCAGCCAGTCAATAGCACCCACCACCCCAAACACGCCAGCGATAAATTGGAGCTAAATAGTCAGCAAACAGTCAATAGCACCCACCACCCCAAACACGCCAGCGATAAATTGGAGTTAAGAGTCAGCAAGCAGCCAGTCGATAGCACCCACCACCCCAAACACGCCAGCGATAAATTGGAGTTAATTGGGTCAGCAAGCAGCCAGTCGATAGCACCCACCACACCAAACACGTCAGGGATAAATTAAAGCTAAGTGGTCAGCAGACAGTCGATAACACCCTCCACCACAAACATAGGACATTTGAAAAGAATATACTAATCAGACTACTTAACTAAGTAGAGTCTATTAATATATGCATACCATAACCACAATCTACAGTGTCTTAGCGCCTATTTAGTTAGGCAAAAAGACCATGTCTACCACGGAAGGCAACGGCGAAGGCGGCGACGGTCACGTTGCTAACAACAGCAGTAACACAAGTAATTCCTCTAGTCAGCATCAGCAGCAATTATTTCAACAGAATCGTTCAATCAGCTCGCCAGAGTCTCGATCAAATTCTACTGGCCTGCTGCGAATCGACACCGCTAGCACATCGGCTATTAGCGGCGGCGGCCCATCTGATGCCACGCCGGCTCCGCATTCTGTCGGCTCCAGCAGCTCGGCAGCCCGACAGCAGCCGCTAAAGAGCTCTCTGCTGAGAGTTGGCGGCGGCGGGTTCGGGGGCCGGGCACGCAAGAAGGTCACTATTTGGGAGACTGTGCTTTCGTCGTCGCCGCATTCGGTGAGCGAGTCAGGAGCTACCGACGTCTCGGATGGAACAACTGGCGTGCAGGTTTCTGAGTGAGTAATCGTTAAGAGAGATATTCATTCTTTAATTCTAGGTTTACTATAAGAACTAACATTAGTAGTAAAAATCATAATATTGAAAAATAAATTTTTGACAGTAAAGAGTGACATTAGACAGTAAAGAGTGACATTAGACAGTAAAGAGTGTATTGGACAGTAAATAGTGTATTGGACAGTAAATAGTGAAATTGGACAGTAAAGAGAGAAATTGGACAGTAAAGAGTGACATTAGACAGTAAAGAGTGACATTAGACAGTAAAGAGTGACATTAGACAGTAAAGAGTGACATTAGACAGTAAAGAGTGACATTGGACAGTAAAGAGTGACATTGGACAGTAAAGAGTGACATTAGACAGTAAAGAGTGACATTAGACAGTAAAGAGTGACATTAGACAGTAAAGAGTGACATTAGACAGTAAAGAGTGACATTAGACAGTAAAGAGTGACATTAGACAGTAAAGAGTGACATTAGACATTAAAGAGTGACATTAGACAGTAAAGAATGACATTAGACAGTAAATAGTGACATTAAACAGTAAAGAGTGACATTAGACAGTAAAGAGTGACATTAGACAGTAAAGAGTGACATTAGACAGTAAAGAGTGACATTAGACAGTAAAGAGTGACATAGGGCAAAAATAAAGTGAAAATAAACAATTGAGAGTGAATTAGTGAGTTAAAGACTTTTTACTCGCAACTATTTTACTTAAAAATTAAATACTAAAATTTTCTTCATTTATCTTGCTTATTAAAGCTGGCCATCTCTAATGCAATTACATACTACTTTCTATCTAAAGTAGTGCTGGCAACTGCTGTATCTTTTGTTTATTATTAAAACATCTTTCTGAATCTGTTTTTTTCCAGTTTTTCTACTGCTTGGTAAGTAGTACTGCTAATTAAAATTCTTTAATGACGGTTTATATTTCACTATCTTACTATCGTAACTCTATCCCTATTGTATCAGATAGTTAGCTAATCTTTTTACCAACCTAATTTGCCAAATTTATATACGCTTAAATTTGCGTCAGGAATTTAAACAGTCATGATTTAAATTACGCAATCAGTTTTCGAAGAAATGTCAATTTTCGCGTGCAAAGTCCGAATATTAATGTGTGTTTGTGTTTGTGTATCTTCTTTCTTTGTGTTTCTGCCGTAAAAGTGCCAAGTCTGAAATTTACTTACTGTTGAGTCCCAGTAGGATCAAAACAAACAGTTGTTAGCTGTGTTTTACAGTTCTATACAGTGAATAGAATTTATTTATTTATCAATGAGTGTCCTGAGATAGCTCTGGCCAATCTGCTATATGCAGATTTTCCTCGATGTATTTCGCTTTGGAAGGTGATTTAAAAAATTACTGAATTTACATTTCCTTCTGCCCGCCTCTCTCCCCTCCTCTGCCCTCCCCATCGCTCCCCCTCCATCTCCCTTTCTCCCTACATCTCCCACCCTCTATCCCTCTCCCTTTCTCCCTACATCCCCCACCCTCTATCCCTCTTCCTTTCTCCCTACATCCCCCACCCTCTATCCCTCTCTCTCTCATCCTCCATCCCCCACCCTCTATCCCTCTCCCTTTCTCCCTACATCCCCCACCCTTTCTCCCTACATCCCCCACCCTCTATCCCTCTTCCTTTCTCCCTATATCCCCCACCCTCTATCCCTCTTCCTTTCTCCCTATATCCCCCACCCTCTATCCCTCTTCCTTTCTCCCTATATCCCCCACCCTCTATCCCTCTCCCTATCACCCTCCATCCCCCACCCTCTATCCCTCTCCCTATCACCCTCCATCCCCACCCTCTATCCCTCTCCCTATCACCCTCCATCCCCCACCCTCTATCCCCCTCCCTATCACCCTACATCCCCCACCCTCTATCCCTCTCCCTATCACCCTCCATCCCCACCCTCTATCCCTCTCCCTATCACCCTCCATCCCCCACCCTCTATCCCTCTCCCTATCACCCTCCATCCCCACCCTCTATCCCCCTCCCTATCACCCTTCATCCCCCACCCTCTATCCCTCTCCCTATCACCCTCCATCCCCCACCCTCTATCCCTCTCCCTATCACCCTCCATCCCCCACCCTCTATCCCCTCCCTATCACCCTCCATCCCCACCCTCTATCCCCTCCCTATCACCCTTCATCCCCACCCTCTATCCCTCTCCCTATCACCCTCCATCCCCCACCCTCTATCCCCCTCCCTATCACCCTTCATCCCCCACCCTCTATCCCTCTCCCTATCACCCTCCATCCCCCACCCTCTATCCCTCTTACCCTCTCCATCTCCCATCTACTCTCCCTCCCTCCCCATCTTACTCCTCCTATCCTCTCCCTGTCTTCCTTCTATCCCTCTCTCTTTCTCCCCCTACCCACTCCCTCTCACCCCTCTTCTCTTCTGTAATGCACTTTTTATTTGTTGCTATTTATCTAGTAATATATTGTTCGATACATTTATAATAAGTGGTAAATTCTTAGAGAGAAGGAGAGGCTGTGGTGCGACAAACGGGTGGTGATGGTGATGATTTTCTAGCCACTTTCGCAGCCTATACTGCCTTTGTTGCTGCGCTAATATTTATATGTAGTTGGCCTGCTAATCCGTACATTTCACCGACGTTATGGTTTTGGGGAGGTGTTCGCTAACCACCCTGTCTCTCTTCAAATTCATCTGTTTTCATTCACTCGCAGCAGCAGCAGCAGCAGCTACCAACCGTTCGGATTGGGTCCAAGGCTGGGTGTTCGCTGGAAAATAGTTAGACTGAGGGAAAGAATAAAAATGCTGAGAGTTGAATACTTGCAGTTTTCTTGTGCCCTAAGTAGCCTGAATATTGAATCATTTGGATTCGTAGCCTATCTGTTTTGCTACTGAAAGTTACTCCTGTGTTGGATTTGTGCAAGTAATCTATTGGATTAGTGTAAGTAATCTATTGGATTTGTGTAAGTGATCTATTGGATTAGTGTAAGTAATCTATTGGATTAGTGTAAGTGATCTATTGGATTAGTGTAAGTAATCTATCGGATTTGTGTAAGTGATCTATTGGATTAGTGTAAGTAATCTATTGGATTAGTGTAAGTGATCTATTGGATTAGTGTAAGTAATCTATCGGATTAGTGTAAGTGATCTATTGGATTAGTGTAAGTAATCTATCGGATTAGTGTAAGTGATCTATTGGATTAGTGTAAGTAATCTATCGGATTACTCTTAGTGATCTATCAAATTAGTGAAAGTGATCTTTTGGATGAGTGTTAGTAATCTATTAGATTAGTGTAAGTGATCTATCAGATTAGTGTAAGTGATCTATCGGATTAGTGTAAGTAATCTATTGGATTGGTGTTGGTGATCTATCGGATGAGTGTAAGTGATCTTTTAGATAAGTGTAAGTGATCTATCGGATAAGTGTAAGTGATCTATCGGATTAGTGTAAGTAATCTATTGGATTAGTGTACGTAATCTATTAGATAAGTGTAAGTGATCTATCGGATTAGTGTAAGTAATCTATTAGATTGGTGTTGGTGATCTATCGGATGAGTGTAAGTGATCTATCGGATTAGTGTAAGTGATCTTTTGGATTACTGTTAGTGATCTATTAGATTAGTGTAAGTGATATTTTGGATTACTGTTAGTGATCTATTAGATTGGTGTTCGTGATCTATCGGATTAGTGTAAGTGATCTATCGGATTAGTGTAAGTGATCTATCAAATTAGTGTAAGTGATCTATCGGATTAGTGTAAGTGATCTATTAGATGAGTATAAGTCATTTATCGGATTTATATAAGTGATCTAACAGATAAGTGTAGGTGTTTCAAATATATCTAGTACCGTATTTCGTGTTTTAATTATTATCAAGGTTCTCATTTTTTCATTCTCGTACTTATGCTTGTAATTTCTCATTTGAATGCTTTTCGTTTCTCTCATTTCTTAACATTTTTTTCACGTATATTGCATTCTATATTTTCAAACCCCCCTCCGATAATTCTCAATCTGAAGGCGCCGTCGCATTGTCAGCGAGCCACTGTCTGGTCTTGGCATTGCCAAGCAACCGCAGCTTGTTGAAGCGTCAGAGGGCACAAATTTGGATTCTCAGACGCAACAGCAGCAGCAGCAGCAGCCGCAACAACAGAGCCAGCCAGAAGATGCCAGCAATACAGCTTTGCCAGTTACTAGTTCTCACAGTCTGTTGAGCACTTCATCCAGTGCGGCTGCATCTTTAGCGACCATGTCAACCGCTGCCTCGACATCGAGTTCTTTAACTACATCTACAGGTGCAAATGTTCAACAGCCGCCGCAGTTGCAGCAGCAGCAACAACAACAGCAAAAGCAGTCATCGGCAGCGCCTGCAACAACCAGTACCACCGTGACATCCTCCTCCGCGGCCAGCAAAGCCAAACAATCTAAAGAAATAAAAGCCAAAGAACGGGAAAGAAAACGCGAAGAGCAGTTGTGGCGCCGGCATCAGATTGAGCTGCAGTTGAAACAGCGAGGCATCGCCGTCAGCCCGTGCGGTCGGTGGATTAAGCATAATCTGAAGTGCGGCGAAGGCGCCTATAAGCGAGTGTTCCGCGGCTACGATAGAGAGCAGGGCCGGCCCATTGCTTGGTGCGAGTTGAAGTTTCAAGTTGGGAAAGATAAACCGGCAGAGAGGGAGCAGGTTAGAAAAGAGGTGAGGCTGCTCTTTGCTACTGCTGATACAACTTTAATAATGATATTAAATTGCAAGGCATTTAGAGCATCTTAGGGCACATACAAGTCTGCATTTCTTATCGCCAGGCATGCACACTCTGTGCCCTAAGTGATTGGCCCATTGAAAAAGCGTTACCTGTGACAAGAATCGCTAAAAATTCGTTGCAAACAACTCACTGTGGGGCGAATCTTGTCAATTTTTAACGACTCAAACGACTCTTAATGCAACGGAGAGAGAACCAAGAGTCGTTGTGTTAGCGCTTAACTTTCTACTCACTCTAAGTAGACTAAATAGACTTGTTGTTATAATGCGAAATGCAATTTTAATTCATTAAGTGACGCAAGTTGGCTTTAGACGCAACTCGGTGATTTTGCAGCGACTCAACGGCTCCAGAGTCGTAGACAATAAAATGTCTCAAATTGACTCTTTTGGCGACTTGACTTGACTCAGCTGCAGGGGGCTCCGGGCATCCGGATGCAGCGAGGAGGCGTTGCTGCCCGCTGGGAGTTCCGGTGGTTCCGGTGTCCGCAACGCGGTCCCCCTCCGGAGAGTCCAGGAGGTTGTTAGTCGCTTGCCCAGTAGCCCTTATGTAGGCAGAGATTCTCGGGCCTGAAAACGTCGGAAAGGTCCGGGTTTGGGCCGAGGTAGGTGAGCCTGTCCTGGGTAAAGACAGGGCATTCACAGATAAAGTGCTCCGCATTCTCGACACCGGAGAGGCAGAATGGGCGTTCCTCACTGCGGATTTTTCCCTGGAGGTGACGGTGCCTGGCAAATAGCCATGACCCGAGAGGGCCATGAAAGGACAGGGGACAGCCGAGCGAGATTGCCGGCAGTCGGAGGGCGTCAGCCCACCTCTCCCTGTGCTTAGAAGCTACCCACTGGTTGTTCCGAGTGGTGGTTGGCGACGCTTTTTGGCGACTCTGACGACTTTTTGGTCACATATCGTCGTTTTAGAGTCTTCTATAATCATTACGAGTGCCTGCAACCACTCTTGAGACGCTTCTTAGCCTGGGTACCGTTTTCGTTTGGGGTGATTAGCATAAAAATTACCGACAACCCACAGGTGGAGATGATGATCAAATGCGAGCACCCTAACATAGTCCGCTACTACGATCTGTTCGATTTCTATTTCGAATTGGAAGAGAATGGCGATCGAGGCGAAAAAGTCAAAGCCACAGTGATTGTCACAGAGTTTATGAGCGAGGGCACTCTTAAAGAGAAGATGAAGACGTTCTATAACGAGCAGACAAGAGAGGCTGTGGTTGACTTCAACGTGTTTCAGTCTTGGATGCAGCAGATTCTCGAAGGGCTGCGGCATATGCATCATAAGTGAGTCGCTGGGGAATTGCCTCCTGCTTTGCGAATATTGTCCCAATCTTACTTTTCACTTATTGCCAATCTCACCCTTCAATCTCATATCCACTCTCACCCTTCAGTCTTATATACCCAATCTCACCCTTCATTCTCAAATAACCAATCTCAGCCCTCAGTCTCTCATAACCAATCTCACCCTTCATTCTCAAATAACCAATCTCTCCCTCCAGTCTCAAATAACCAATCTCTCCCTCCAGTCTCAAATAACCAATCTCACCCTTCAGTCTCATAACCAATCTTACCCTTCATTCTCGTACCCAATCACACCCTTCAGTCTCTCATACCCAATCTCACCCTTCAGTCTCATATCCAATCTCACCCTTCAGTCTCATATCCAATCTCACCCTTCAGTCTCATATATCCAATCTCACCCTTCAGTCTCATATAACCAATCTTACCCTTCATTCTCATACCCAGTCTCACCCTTCAGTCTCATAACCAATCTCACCCTTCATTCTCATATAACCAATCTCACCTTCATTCTCATATAACCAATCTCACCCTTCATTCTCATATAACCAATCTCACCCTTCATTCTCATATAACCAATCTTACCCTTCATTCTCATACCCAGTCTCACCCTTCAGTCTCATATCCAATCTCACCCTTCAGTCTCATATCCAATCACACCCTTCAGTCTCTCATACCCAATCTCACCCTTCAGTCTCATATCCAATCTCACCCTTCAGTCTCATCCAATCTCACCCTTCATTCTCATATAACCAATCTCACCCTTCGTTCTCATATAACCAATCTCACCCTTCATTCTCATATAACCAATCTCACCCTTCATTCTCATATAACCAATCTTACCCTTCATTCTCATACCCAGTCTCACTCTTCAGTCTCATAACCAATCTCACCCTTCATTCTCATATAACCAATCTCACCCTTCATTCTCATATAACCAATCTCACCCTTCATTCTCATATAACCAATCTCACCCTTCATTCTCATATAACCAATCTCACCCTTCATTCTCATATAACCAATCTCACCCTTCATTCTCATATAACCAATCTCACTCTTCATTCTCATATAACCAATCTCACCCTTCATTCTCATATAACCAATCTTACCCTTCATTCTCATACCCAGTCTCACCCTTCAGTCTCATATCCAATCTCACCCTTCAGTCTCATATCCAATCTCACCCTTCAGTCTCATATATCCAATCTCACCCTTCAGTCTCATATATCCAATCTCACCCTTCAGTCTCACACCCAATCTCACCCTTTAGTCACATACCCAATCTCAGCTATCATCAATTTAATCTCAAATAACCAATCCCATAATCTCAATCAACGCCAATTGAAAAACCGCATCTCAGAATGAACCCGCCAGTGATCCACCGCGACCTCAAGCCCGAGAACGTGTTCATCGCTGATGGCGAGAACCCCGAAGAATATTACAACATCAAAATTGGCGACTTCGGATTGGCCACGGCTAAGACCCAGACTCGCAAGACTATGCTGGGTACTCTGGGCTACATGGCTCCCGAGATGCTGCAGGAACGATACGACGAAAAAGTTGACATATTCGCATTTGGCATCCTCATTGTAGAGATGGTCACCAATAGTATACCGTATCAGGAGTGCCAGAATTTTCTAGATGTCTGGCAAAGGATTGCCAGCAATACGCCGCCTAAAGTGCTGACTCGGTTAGAGGCTTTGAATACTTGTGTTATTGTTGTGCTTGTAGGGCTGCTGGGTGTCTGTTGGGGTGGTGGGTGGTTGTAGGGGTGCTGGGTCTGTTGGGGTGGTGGGTGCTTGTGGGGGTGGTGGGTGCTTGTAGGGGTGCTGGGTGTCTGTTGGGGTGGTGGGTGCTTGTAGGGGTGCTGGGTGTCTGTTGGGGTGGTGGGTGCTTGTGGGGGTGCTGGGTGTCTGTTGGGGTGGTGGGTGCTTGTGGGGTGGTGGGTGCTTGTGAAGGTGGTGGGTGCTTGTGGGTGGTGGGTGCTTGTGGGGTGGTGGGTGCTTTTGGGGTGGTGGGTGCTTGTAGGGGTGCTGGGTGTCTGTTGGGGTGGTGGGTGCTTGTGGGGGTGGTGGGTGCTTGTGGGGTGGTGGGTGCTTGTAGGGGTGCTGGGTGTCTGTTGGGGTGGTGGGTGCTTGTAGGGGTGCTGGGTGTCTGTTGGGTGGTGGGTGCTTGTAGGGGTGCTGGGTGTCTGTTGGGTGGTGGTGCTTGTGGGGGTGGTGGGTGCTTGCGGGGGTGGTGGGTGCTTGCGGGGGTGGTGGGTGCTTGTGGGGGTGGTGGGTGCTTGTGGGGTTAGTGGGTGCTTGTAGGGGTGGTGGGTGCTTGTGGGGGTGGTAAAAGCAGGGTAGCTTTTGATATTTTACACTCGCCATTAACCAACCGACCTGTTATCCTTCTGCAGCATCGAGAGTCATGACATCCGGGACGTGTTCTTCACCTGCACCCATCCGCTGCCGGATTTCCGTCCTACAGTTGAGGAGCTCCTATCCCTGCAGATATTCAACCTGAAGCCCATCCCGATTCAGGTGCAGCTGGTTCGCTTGTCGCAGACTTTGAAATGGCAGGACTCGAGCGATACAACGACGGATGGCGGATCTACTTTGTCTGGGGTGAGTACTGATTGGTTAAATATTATTGCAATAAAAATACGAGTACTTTCATTGCAGGGATTACGTATTGTAGAAAAACAATGAATGAATGGAACTCTGGAACATAAGAGTCAGGAAATGAGTCAGATGAGATGAGTTAAAGGAGACCGAGAGTAAAATAGATTGACTGTCAGATGTGCAGTGAGAGTCAGATAGATTGACTGTCAGATGTGCAGTTAGAGTCAGATAGATTGACTGTCAGATGTGCAGTGAGAGTCAGATAGATTGACTGTCAGATGTGCAGTGAGAGTCAGATAGATTGGCTGTTAGATATGGGGTGAGAGTCGCGAAGTAAGACATCAGAGTCAGCGAAAGAGTCAGATAAAGTAAGTGTCAGCGTAAATGCGAATCAGATGCTCAAATCTCTTCCCCCCCCCCCACGGCCAGGAGCCGCCCAAGCAAGTCGCCACGTCACCGCCCGACCGTCGCGATCACGAGCCCGTGGAGTACTCCGGCGACCCCAACAAATTCTATCACGTGGCCGACTTCCGTCTAGTGGTGAACGACCGGACTCTGCAGCAGCAGATGCGAATCTTGCCCGGTGTCGGCTTTGAGTTCCAGTTAGACTGCTTCATCGACGAGGATCTGGACACCGTTGTGAATTCTTTCGCCGATTTTGCCGAGTCTGACACTGGCAGCGCCATGACCAGCGACCAGCAAAAACGCCTCCGTCAGAAGGTTGTGAGCAGCATCAGGAATCAGCTTAACTATTATAGGAAAAAGGTTTGTGACTGTTTGAGTCGTTTAAATCAATAGCCCAATGACTGGACACTGTGACGTTATGACCCACTAATCTTGTAATCCAATTGACTCTATGATTTACTGTCTCTATGACCCACTGACCCTATGATTCTTTGGCTCTTTGACCCACTGACCTTATGATTCATTCTCTGGCTCTATGACCCACTGACCCTATGATTCTCTGGCTCTATGATCCACTGACCCTACGATTCTCTGGCTCTAGGACCCACTGACCCTACGATTCTCTGGCTCTATGATCCACTGACCCTACGATTCTCTGGCTCTAGGACCCACTGACCCTACGATTCTCTGGCTCTATGACCCACTGACCCTATGATTCTCTGGCTCTATGACCCACTGACCCTACGATTCTCTGGCTCTCTGACCCACTGACCCTATGATTCTCTAGCTCTATGACCCACTGACTGTATGATTCTCTGGCTCTAGGACCCACTGACCCTATGATTCACTGTCTCTATGACCCACTGACCCTATGATTTACTGTCTCTATGACCCACTGACCCTATGATTCTCTGGCTCTTTGACCCACTGACCCTTTGATTTACTGTCTCTATGACCCACTGACCCTATGATTTTTTGGCTCTTTGACCCACTGACCCTATGATTCTCTGGCTCTATGACCCACTGACCCTTTGATTTACTGTCTCTATGACCCACTGACCCTATGATTCTTTGGCTCTTTGACCCACTGACCCTATGATTCTTTGGCTGTTTGACCCACTGACCCTACGATTCTCTAGCTCTATGACCCACTGACCCTACGATTCTCTGGCTCTATGACCCACTGACCCTATGATTCTCTAACTCTATGACCCACTGACCCTATGATTCTCTGGCTCTATGACCCACTGACCCTACGATTCTCTGGCTCTATGACCCACTGACCCTATGATTCTCTAACTCTATGACCCACTGACCCTACGATTCTCTGGCTCTATGACCCACTGACCCTATGATTCTCTGGCTCTATGACCCACTGACCCTATGATTCTCTGGCTCTTTGACCCACTGACCCTATGATTCTCTGGCTCTATGACCCACTGACCCTATGATTCTCTAACTCTATGACCCACTGACCCTACAATACTCTGGCTCTATGACCCACTGACCCTATGATTCTCTGGCTCTATGACCCACTGACCCTATGATTCTCTGGCTCTTTGACCCACTGACCCTATGATTCTCTGGCTCTATGACCCACTGACCCTATGATTCTCTAACTCTATGACCCACTGACCCTACAATACTCTGGCTCTATGACCCACTGACCCTATGATTCTCTGGCTCTTTGACCCACTGACCCTATGATTCTCTGGCTCTATGACCCACTGACCCTACGATTCTCTGGCTCTAGGACCCACTGACCCTATGATTCACTCTCTCTATGACCCACTGTCTCTATGTCCCACTGACCCTATGACCCACTGACCCTATGATTCTCTGACTCTATGACCCACTGACCCTACGATTCTCTGGCTCTATGACCCACTGACCCTATGATTCTCTGTCTCTATGACCCACAAACTTTATCATGTGACTCTATGATCGAAGGCCCTATAAAACCCTATAGATCGCCCCTATGACCTCGTTAAACATAAAATTATATGACTGTATGATACTATGACTCACTAACCCTATGACCCTCAGCAACCCATTGAGCCTTAAAATTTGTTGACCCCCGGCCGTGACCTATTGCAGGTGCTGGCCGGCGTATGGAGCCACTTCATGGAGAAGATCCGGCAGTCAGAGCCCGAGCAGGACTCCGAGACCGACGTCTCGCCCATTGTCCGCCTTGGCCTGCAGGCGCGTCGCTGGGCCGAGGCCAAGCGCCGGACGCTGAAAGAGCGAGACGACTACAATGCCCGCTGGGAGGAAGAGTTCGAGGCTCAGCAGCAGCAGCAGGCGGGCTCCGCTGATGCCAACGGCAGTATAACGGCAGTGACCGCAGCTGATGGCGTTCAGTTCCATCGGCTGCAGGCAGATGAAGTGAGTACTGGCGGGCTGGGGGTGTCTGTGTGACTTGATTATTCACTTATTCTCGCATTCACTAGCTTATTCACTAGTTGATTCACTGAATTCACACATTTACTCACTTATGCATTCACACAGTCACTCGATCATTCACAAAGTCATTCAGTCAGTCAGTCACATTCACTCAGTCATTCACATATTCACTCGGTTCACTCGGCCATTCACGCATTCACTCAGTCATTCACACATTCACTTAATCGTTCGCAAAGTAATTTAGTCAGTCAGTCACATTCACTCGGTCATTCACACATTCGCTCAGTTCACTCGGTCCTTCACACATTCACTCGGTTATTCACACATTTACTTAATCATTCTCAGTCATTCAGTCAGTCAGTCACATTGACTCGGTTCACTCGGTCACTCAGTCACTTCTTAATTCACCGTATTCACTCATTTTTTGACTGATGCATTCACCTTATTCACTCGTTCGCTAACTCATTCACTCATTATAATTCAATCATTCACTCACCAAAAAAACACCTTCCAGACCCGTTCGTTCCCGCACCTTCAGCAGCCGCAGCAGCAGCAACAACAGCAGGCTCCACCGCCCACTCCGCAGCCGCAGAAAAACCCTCTGCTCCTGCCGCCGCCACCAGCCGCTACAGCGGTGGTTACTGTGTCCGCATCCAGGCACCTGCAGCAGCACCAGCAGCACCCCGACATCCCCCAGCCTGCCAGCCCGGGAGCCGGCCGGCGTCTCAGCCATCCCGACGCCGTCGCGGTTGCTGCCGACGATCGCTCGGCAACAGCCCTGATGACAGTGGCGGCGGGGGAGACGCCTCATCAATGCGCCACCCTGCCTTCGCCCGGACCGTCCAGACCTGGCGTGGCTCCTCACTGGCCTCAGCAGCAGTACCAGAGCTACCTGCTGCAGCAGCAGAGACAGCAACAGCTGATTCAAGAGCAACAGCAAAGACTGCCACCCATACTCCAGCTGCCGTCTCAAGTTGATGGCGAGCCGCCAATCCAGATTCCTCTGCCTGAGCTGCAGTCCGGTCGGTGCGTTCTGATCTGTCCAGCTTCCGCTGAGTCTGGTTCCAGTAGCGCCGGTACCGGCCAGGTCACCGCTACGGCCTTCCAATGCGGCCCCGGGATGCGGCTGACCGATGTGCTGGCCCTGCTGCAGACTGTGCAGCGCTCCGCTGCACCTTCGGCTGATTCAATTCCAGCGGCGCCAACTGCCGGGCTGCCCACCGAGCCGCCTGTTGCGTCTTCCAGTCCTATTGGTGAGGCTGTTGGGGCTTTGGTCTGGCGCGGGCTGTCTGTCTGTCTGTGTGTCGGCTGCTTGCGGTGTCCCCTCTTCCTCTCCCTCTCCTCTTTTCTTTATCTCCCATTTTCATACCCTTCTCCATCTCCTATCTCCCATTCTCATACAATCCTCCATCTCCCTCTCTCCTCCATCTCCCTCTCTCCTCCATCTCCCTCTCTCCTCCATCTCCCTCTCTCCTCCATCTCCCTCTCTCCTCCATCTCCCTCTCTCCTCCATCTCCCTCTCTCCCCCATCTCCCTCTCTCCTCCATCTCCCTCTCTCCTCCATCTCCCTCTCTCCTCCATCTCCCTCTCTCCTCCATCTCCCTCTCTCCTCCATCTCCCTCTCTCTCCTCCATCTCCCTCTCTCCTCCATCTCCCTCTCTCCTCCATCTCCCTCTCTCCTCCATCTCCCTCTCTCCTCCATCTCCCTCTCTCCTCCATCTCCCTCTCTCCTCCATCTCCCTCTCTCCTCCATCTCCCTCTCTCCTCCATCTCCCTCTCTCTCCTCCATCTCCCTCTCTCCTCCATCTCCCTCTCTCCTCCATCTCCCTCTCTCCTCCATCTCCCTCTCTCCTCCATCTCCCTCTCTCCTCCATCTCCCTCTCTCCTCCATCTCCCTCTCTCCTCCATCTCCATCTCTCCTCCATCTCCATCTCTCCTCTATCTCCCTCTCTCCTCTAAATCTCCCTCTCTCTTCTTTATCTCCCTCCCCTTTTCCTCTCTCCTCTCTTCTGCATCTCCTCTGCCTTTTCAACCTGTAGAATATATGATTTATTGATATTATTAGCAATCATAATAACTGCATCATAATAGGAATTATTATAAAATTATTGTTAGGATAAATTGGTGTTTTGCCTACTCTATACATTGTACTAGCAGTAATAAGTAGTAAAAATATTACCCTTCATCATTTTACCCTTCACAGTATTGTTGCAACATACTACTTCCAGCCAATTTTCAGTAGAAAAACTGTGACAGATCCCTTACACGGGACTAATTACGTAAATTGTTCGTCTACAGAAAAAGCAAGTACAAGTTGTAGTTTTTATTTATTTCGCTGTTAATTTTGCCTTTATGCTTTTTCCTTGCTTTTTTGTAAGCTGAGCAGTAACTTCCTTTAGTATATACTACTGCTAGTAAACCTAGCAAAGGTAGTAGTATATATGCTACAAAATTTAGTAAATTTCACAATTTGCTTTTGTCTGTCTGTGCGCTTTCAGTACGCAGTTCCATCACTATTTTGATTCGTTAATTCTCGTTAACGAGATATCAGATTTATCCTGATAAATCTTGCGATATTTATTTATGTACATTGTAGAGAGCTTTATCAATAAAGGATAATAGTTTTTACAAATAAGAAATTCATATTTTCAGGAGGGCACTCTCTGGATAGTGGTTAGAGCGTTGGGTTCGATTCTCCCCACATTAGCTGGGGTAATTGAGAGTGTGTGTGGTGACCCCCTCAGTCCTTGGAATGAACAGCCGTACGCAGCCTTCAGATGCGCCGCGCAATAGCTGCGGCTGAGCTGTCTATTAGGGCCACATCTGCCTATTAGGACAGGTGTAGTAACTCGACAATTAACCGACCTTAACCATTTTTATGACTGTTGAAAATTTCAGGTGAAACAGGTGCCGAACCAACGCCTCCTCCGCCCACTAGAAAGGTTGGCCGTTTTGCTGTAAGCACTCCAATCGTCTCTGCTACCTGGGCAAGCTCTTCAGCAGCAACAGTTGCTAATCAGGATCAGAAAACTCTTCTTAACACTTCTGGAGACTCCGGTTTTGTTAAAGAATCATTCGAGTTCTCGTCAGCAGATACTGACCAGAGTAATTATCAGGTCGCTGCATCGAACGGCGCCGCGCCGCCGCCTCCGACACCGGCTCTGTCAAAGTAGATTTTTTCGTTTAGAAGAAAACGTTACCTGTGACAAAAACAATTGTCTGAAAATTTGTTGCAAACAGTTTAACAACAAACAATTGAGTGATTGAGAGGCGACTCATCGTTTTAGAGTTGTCTAGAGTCTAGAGTCTATTTTTTAGCACGCTTCTTTCATTGATTTTAGATTTTCTTGATTCATTAATTTCTTATTGTTATCACACGGTTGTTGTGCACTACTTAATACAGTCCGTTTAGCGCTGGCTTTGACTGCTTTTATTAGCCGTTCTGTCCAAGTCTTTTTATGCTTTATGTGTTGCCTAGCGCGCCTATTAGTAGACCCCAAGCTGCGTCTCCGCTTGTGTTTCCACAAACTTTTTTACAGTTTTGTTATTATTTTTTTTCTGCGTTTGTTTATGTTCCATCGCATCGAAAAATTGCAACTAAACTTGCCAGTTTGAATATTTAAGTTAGAGATGCATCTGCCTCATCACTGATTCTTTTGTTGTAAGTTTGATTATCCTCAGCTGCTGGGCCAGCCTCCCAGATCCTCAGTTGCTGGGCCAGCCTCCCAGATCCTCAGTAGCTGGGCCAGCCTTCCAGAATCCTCAGTTGCTGGGCCAGCCTCCCAGATCCTCAGTAGCTGGGCCAGCCTCCCAGATCCTCAGTTGCTGGACCAGCCTCCCAGAGTGTCAGTTGCTGGACCAGCCTCCCAGATCCTCAGTTGCTGGGCCAGCCTCCCAGATCCTCAGTAGCTGGGCCAGCCTTCCAGAATCCTCAGTTGCTGGACCAGCCTCCCAGATCCTCACTTGCTGGACCAGCCTCCCAGATCCTCAGTTGCTGGACCAGCCTCCCAGAGTGTCAGTTGCTGGACCAGCCTTCCAGATCCTCAGTTGCTGGGCCAGCCTCCCAGATCCTCAGTTGCTGGGCCACCAGCCTCCCAGATCCTCAGTTGCTGGACCAGCCTTCCAGATCCTCAGTTGCTGGGCCAGCCTCCCAGATCCTCAGTTGCTGGGCCACCAGCCTCCCAGATCCTCAGTTGCTGGACCAGCCTCCCATATCCTCAGTTGTTGGACCAGCCTCCCATATCCTCAGTTGCTGGACCAGCCTTCCAGATCCTCAGTTGCTGGACTAGCCTCCCAGATCCTCAGTTGCTGGGCCACCAGCCTCCCAGATCCTCAGTTGCTGGACCAGCCTCCCATATCCTCAGTTGTTGGACCAGCCTCCCATATCCTCAGTTGCTGGACCAGCCTTCCAGATCCTCAGTTGCTGGACTAGCCTCCCAGATCCTCAGTTGCTGGACCAGCCCCTCAGATCCCAGAATGAAATGCATTATAAACTCTCAATTAAACTTAAAAGTCATTTTATAAGCATTAAGTTTTAGTAGCCAAAAAATCAATATTTTTTAATTTCATAATCATCGCTTGTATGCATAGAACATTGCTGGTGTCAGCGCTTTTGCGAGCTGGTTTATCCAGGTGTTTCTGTAGTGTCACTATACAGCCACAGTGCTTGCTGTTTTCGTCTTGTGACATACTTCGTACAACGATTTCATTGGCAATTTTTATTTCAGCCTTGTCTGAAAGCATGTTTAAATTCTCTTGTTTTATAATTGATTTCTAGCGCAGCATAAAGGCATCGCTATGTTGTAAAATGCTCGTAATACCCACCCTGCTGTCATTCTCAGTTATCCACGAGTTATCTCAGATTCTTAGTTATCAGTTTTTGCGAATGTTCAACTATTTAATTTCAGTTCAAATTCAAAGTACTTTAAGTATTTTATTTTTAGTTTGTCATTTTTAATTTAATTTAAAGTAATAAGTACTTGCACACTATGAGTAGTATCTTACTGAATGTTTTTTCTGTAACTGTTGTCTTCGTTTCGGTGAAATGGTATTTAAATATATAAACATAGAGTTTATAGAACGCTAGCAAGAACTTAATCTTGTCAAATATATAATTATGAATATTTTTCAGTCTGTAAAATCAACAAATAAAAAAATGTTTGTTTTTTTCAGCTACTATGAGTAGCTTGACTGGTCTTCGTTCTTTAAATAGATTGCATACAAAAATAAAAGTACACTTTTTATTATCATAGTTGGTTGAATGTAAATAAGCATGAATGATGAAGGAAAAATGAATACAAGGGTTGAACAACAGAACTTGGATCATCAGAGCTCCAGCCACTTCTCCTGTCCGTTTGTATCGTCGCTGCTGCTCCTTCGACACTGGTTCAGCTTCAGCTCCTTGTTGTCCAGCTTCAGTGTGTGCTTCAGCCGCTCCATGTCCATACGGCTACGGCAAGGCTGCATTCGACTCATGTTGGCTATGAGTCTCTTGGCAACCGCCACTTGCTCCTCGTGACCGGACAGATGACCGGTGAGCTTTGGCGGGCAGCTCAGCCGTGGCACCCTGGCTGACAGCAGCCTGCGCCACAGCTCATTCCTGATGGCCGCATTGATTGCCGTCTGCTTCGCCGCCGCCTCTGCTGCAGCCGCCGCCTCGGCAGCCTCTTCGAGTTCGCGCTGCCTTCGCAGCTTCTCCTCCTCTTCCTTTTGATAAGACAACCTCAGAGACTTCTTACAATCCGAGCCGTCTTCAGATTCTTCATCTTCATCTTCCTCTTCGATGATCTCCTCGCTAGCGCGTTGCACTCTGTTGGCTTCGTCGCAGAAAACTACAGAGTCCTTCTGCGGCCAGGGGTCCTCGTCTTCCGCGATTGCCTCCTTGTCCTCGTCTGGCCCTGCACTGGCTTCGTTAGACTCTGTTTTCTTGGTTGTTTCCTCACTGGTTAGGTTCAGTTGATATTTGACGACAGCCGTCTCCGCCTTTTTAGCGTTCTCTTTGATGCTGGCATCATTGTGCACCTGATCGCTAGAGGTATCGTTACTCCAGTCCTTCTTCTGATTGCCCGGCAATGAGGTAGTACTCTGCGCCTCGTCGTATTCCTTCTGCAACCGCTTGCTGAGGCCACCAATCAGCTCCGGAGCCAGCGAGATTCGTTCGTGACCTTTCCCGACCGGCTGATTGACAGGTTTCGACTGCGCGAGCTTGGTGACGTCAGACGGCTTGGCTTCTTTGGCTGCCGTCGTTGCCGCTGGCGGGGTGTTGCTGGTGCTGCTGTCGCGGCAGAGCTCCACTCCTGGCATCGTCAGGCAGTCCTCCTCTGGAGACTCTTCCTTGGCTGGAACGGCCATCTTCACCGGCATTATGCTGCCCCGGTGTACGCTGTCCTGCATTGACAACTTTGAAGGCTGCTGAGACTGTTTTGGTCTTGACGACAGAACCGGCTGGGGAGGCTTCTTGGCCTGACCGGCCGCGGTGATGGCCGATTGGTCGATAGTGCTGGTTCTGGACACTGACATTGATCGGTGCTGATGCTTCTGACGGGGCACACAGATTACCAGCTTAACAAGCTGCCTAGGCCCGTCTCCACTACCGCTGCTGACCTCAACTTCCCGCTGCGTTTGACCGGCGCCTGGGGTTTTCGATTGGGTGGTCGAGTGCTGCCTCAGTTTGGTTTTTTGTTTCTCTAAAAACAGTCGCATCGCGTCTTTGAGGTCTCCCTCCGTCAGCTGATTGACTGCGTACTTTCGCCTATCCGAGGTTGACATGTCCGCTACCATTTTCTGCAGCATCGGCTGCATGAGCGACCAATCTGGCGCCATGTTGCCAACTAGAGGCTTCTGGTTCGTAGCTGGCGGAAGCCCGTAGTTCTCCTCGCTCTCCGTCCTCGTGCTGCCTGTATTTTGCAGCATCGCGGGCTGTTTCACATTCTGCGACTTTTCCTGGGCGCTTTCGGATCGCCGATGGGAGATGTTGTGCCCGGCTAGAGACGGTCTCGGGGGCGGAGGTGGTGGCGGAGGCGGAGTCAACGCTAGCTGCTGCTGCTGCTGCTGCAACGGTCGGACAACTTTTCGTCGACCGGCAAGCCTCAGCGCTTCGGCGAGCACTGTCGACTCCCGAGAAGACATTCGAAGCTGCACTGGCTGACCGTCGACAGAGCCAGAGGATGACGAAACCGAAGTGGAACTTGTCGTTGTGCAATCCGAGCTGTCGGCGGCCGATGAGGAGACATTCAATTCGGTGATTATCTCCGGGTCAGCTCCGTCCCCTGTGGACGTGGTGGCGGCTGCCGACATGGACTGGACAACTGTATCAGCGATGGCTGCCCAAGTTGTGCTGGCGGTTGTTGAAGTCTCGTTTGTGTCGGAAGAAATCCGGCCGTAGGTCATCGATACGACTGGGCTCTCGTCTGGGTGGCGAGAGGTGTTTGGGACTTGCGATCTTTTTTAAATGTTTATTCATTCAAACTTCTTTTAGCGGTTCTGATGGAAGCATTACAGTTATTGAGACGTACGTAAATCAAGTATTTTAGCTCGTAAGATGATAAACCTAACTTGGCTCTAACTGGGCCCTCAGGTCCTTAAAAATTTCACAATAGTAATTCGGCTCCGCCCGCTCAAGGTCTGTGTCTCTTCTCTCATCTCCTCTCTTCTCTCCTCTTTCCCCTCTGGCACGCATTAATACGCTAGATTCTCTATCTTGCCCTTGAATTAAATAAGATTTCCGACCCCTGATTTATAGGAATGTAAAATAATAGTATGTAAAGATGACAACTTACTGAGACGAAGCATTGTACAGACGTTGGTTCGATATCTGCTACTTTGTTAAAAAGATCTTTCAAACACTCGCTCGAACGGAATGCGCATAAAATGTTGATCAATTGGCAAAAATATTCCTGCATCTGCTCAAGCAGCTTTTTGCTGGTGTCTATGGCAATTTTTACTGACTTTATTTTACACTTAAATGGTAGATTTGCTTTTTAGACTACTGAATAATGTGTAAATAGTAGCTAACAGCGAAAATGGTTATTAAAAAATTACTTTTCGAAGCTTGTTGAAAAACGACTTTAATCTTCATTTTTCAAACTAAATTTTTGCAACTATTTTGAAGCTCGTTCTCTGTTTTGGTAAAGTCACGAAGTCATCCTGTTGCAGCTTCCCTTTGTTGAGGTCAAAAATCAAAATGAAAACACTGCAGGTGGACTAACACAGATGATTTGTCAGCCCTGGGTTTTGGAGCGTGACTTTTCCTTACCGAGTTGATCTTTATAATTTATTTTTTTAGAGATGATACTCGCGAATTTTCAATAAATTTATCGCCTACAGTAGAGCTGAAAATTAATCAAGACTTGTGCAACATGTTTTAATCCACATGTATCTTGCTGGCCTTATCTTGGCGCTTACTTTGGCTTTATCTTGGCGCTTACTTCGGCTTTATCTCGGCGCTTACTTTGGCTTTATCTTGGCGCTTACTTTGGCTTTATCTTGGCGCTTAGTTTGGCTTTATCTTGGCGCTTACTTCGGCTTTATCTCGGCGCTTACTTTGGCTTTATCTTGGCGCTTACTTTGGCTTTATCTTGGCGCTTACTTTGGCTTTATCTTGGCGCTTACTTTGGCTTTATCTTGGCGCTTACTTTGGCTTTATCTTGGCGCTTACTTTGGCGCTTACCTTGGCTCTTATCTTGGCGCTTATCTTAGCGCTTACTTTCGCGCTTATCTTGGCGCTTACTTTGGCGTTTATCTCGGCGCTTGTCTTGGCGCTTCTCTTGGCACTTATCTCGCATTTTGACATTTTTCTCTTAACAGTTTCATTTTGGCTCTCCAAATAGCACTTTTCTCATATGGCGCTCTTCTCTGGGCGCCTCTTTTGGCGCCTTTTATGCCTGTTTTTATCTTGGCACTAATCACTTGAATCTACCAGTTTTTCATTGGAAAGCAAGCAATCCATCAAAGAATCTCTTAGACTTGTTATATTATCTATGGCTTATTAAAATTAAATTAGCAATTAAAACCAGTTGCCATGCAAGACGATTTAGACAGGAGCCCTTAACAACGAAGCAATTGTCTCCTGTTAAACTTTATGGCTTCCGCGGATTCTGCAGTATTGGCGAGGTCCTGATCAAAGTCGCTTTGATCTGCCATAACGGAACGGTTGACCAGATGGCCTTTAATTAGTTTCAGAAGCGTTGACGAGGGATGCGAGAGGGAGACAGTCATAGGCAGTCAAATGGAGTTCAAATTATACCATATCATCACCGCATTGTTTATTCACGAAGTCAGCGCTACCATGGTCTCGTCATGTCGTGTGTTTACTTTAGCTTGACATATTCTTGTCCATCATTATATTGCCCCATTGTAAACTGGAGCTGAGGGAACAAAGACATGCTTTTCGACTGGCACCCGGAACCCGCTTGCCTGGCCGCGGTTTGAAGGTTTCAAAATTTAATCAAAATTTTTTGACGAAGATATACGGGCGTTTTATTGAGGACTATGTGATCCTTTGAGTACACTGCAATCCTATAAGCACACTGTGACCGTTTGAGCACAGTGTGACCATTGAGCACAATGTGACCCATTGGGCACACTTTGACTCCTTGAGCACACTGTGACCCATTGGGCACACTTTGACTCCTTGAGCACACTGTGACCCATTGGGCACACTTTGACTCCTTGAGCACACTGTGACCCATTGGGCACACTTTGACTCCTTGAGCACACTGTGACCCATTGGGCACACTTTGACTCCTTGAGCACACTGTGACCCCTTGAGCACACTGTGACCCATTGAGCACACTGTGACCCATTGAACACACTGTGACCCATTGGGCACACTTTGACTCATTGAGCACACTGTGACCCATTGAGCACACTTTGACTCCTTGAGCACACTGTGACCCATTGAGCACACTTTGACTCCTTGAGCACACTGTGACCCATTGAGCACACTGTGACCCATTGAGCACACTGTGACCCGTTGAGCACACTATGACTCTTGGAGAGCACCCTTTGACTCTTCGAGCACACTGTGTGACCCGTTAAAGCACACTGTGACATTTTGAGCACGCTTCATGGCGTTCTGTGCGCAAAAGCAATCTGAAACCAACAGCTCCCACATTTTCAATTCACTCCTACAGAGCAGGCATCTGTCTGGCCATTCAGAATCTATTTAAATAACGACTGCCATACGATTAAAGAGGATTAACCAAAGGGGATTATCCGGATTAGTCATTTAAGGATTATAATACATAGAAAGCAGCAAATTAAAAGCGGGCGTTATAAACTGCAGTTTCCCGCGAGTGCCACTTAGGGGATGGACGCTGTTGAAGGATGACCCACCCGCCTTCTGCAGCAATAATGCAACTGTCCACTGGTACCCATGCTTAAATGAATTGATGTCCACGTAACAGCCACTAACTACTGTATTTGGCTGCATTGCACAACCACAAATAAGGCCCTCTCTGCTCAGTAGAGTGGATTTCGACTGACGGACTGAATCTACCCGATTGTTAGTAGCTTTTAGTAGTTGTAAAAGCATCGCCTCGGGGGCTGCACCTTCAAGGACTACTGGACTGGACAAAAACTGGAATGGAAGCGCTGATAAATTTTAACTGAGTTCTGTTGTTTTTAGTTTTTGTAATTTAGAGTTTATGCTCAAGACTTTAAACCATAAAGAAAGTAGATTGCACTGCCTGACGATGGTGAGAGTCTTGTCAAGTAGATTTGGCGCCAATCTTGCAACAGACTTGGCGTTAATCCTAAAATTAGATTTACTTTAATCTCCTACAGTAGATTTGGCGCCATTCCAACAGTAGATTTGGCGCCATTACTAAAGTAGATTTGGCGTCATTCCTACAGTAGATTTGGCGCCATTACTACAGTAGGTTTGGCGTCATTCCTACAATAGATTTGGCGCCATTCCTACAATAGATTAGCGCCATTCCTACAGTAGATTTGGCACTAGTTCTACAATGGATTTGGCGCCATTCCTACCGTAGATTTAGCGCCATTCCTACAAAAGATTTTTCGCCAATCTTACAGTAGATTTGGCACTATTTCTACAGTAGATTTGGCGCCATCCTTGCAACAGACTTAGCGCAAATCCTAAAATTAGATTTGACACCATTCCTACAATAGATTGGCGCCATTTCTACAGTAGATAGTGGCACTATTTCTACAGTAGATTTGGCGCCATTCCTACAGTAGATTTGGCGCCATCCTTGCAACAGAATTTGCGCTAATCCTAAAATTAGATTTGGCACCATTCCTACAGTAGATTTGGCGCCATTCCTACAGTATATTTGGCGCCATTACTACAGTAGATTTGGCGCCATTCCTACAGTAGATTTGGCGCCATCCCTGCAACAGACTTAGCGCTAATCGTAAAATTAGATTTGGCGCCATTCATACAGTAGATTTGGCGCCATTCCTACAGTAGATTTGGCGCCATCCCTGCAACAGACTTAGCGCTAATCGTAAAAGTAGATTTGGCGCCATTTCAACAATAGATTTGGCGCCATTCCTAAAGCAGAACTTCCACTCTCCAGATCCGATATCAACGCCAGCTCAGCGACTGTCATAGGAGATGCAGACTGCCAAACAGAACGCTAGCAGGTCCCCACAAAGCCCCGGCAACCTGAGTGTCCGCTCTTCATCAGCTCGTCCAGAATCCCCTCATCGCCACACCCCCTCTCCTCCGCTCCTCAGCCCCCTCTTCCCAGAATGCGATGACGCGAGAATGCGAGGGATAAAGGATTAACTCGATTTGCCCCCCACTGCAGTGCTCAAACCTCTCGATTCGTCCGATAATTTAGTCTCGTCCAGTGCGGAGCGGAACTCGAAGAGCGGTGAGTCATTCGCCCTTCTCTGTTTTAGAGGCTGGATTCCTTCTTTAGCAATTGCCTGAAGGCTCGGCTATGCGGTTTGGACATTGTCGGACGAAAAACTTTGCATGACTTTTGAGATATTAGTGTCTATTCTGCTGGTGCATAACTTCTTATTGTATTTATCCTAATTTTAATTCAATGCTTTGCTGCCCCAGTGCGTGACTGCGGGTGCAATAATGAGCTTATGAAGGTGCCTGAATGCCTGGCATTCGCTTCATGTGTGACGCAACAGGTCAAGGTTATATTTGACCTTGTCTGGCCACCAGATTTAGAGCTTGACACCCAGTTTGTAGCTTACTGACACCCAGTTTGTAGCTTACTGACATCCAGTTTGTAGTTTACTGACACCCAGTTTGTAGCTTACTGACACCCAGTTTGTAGTTTACTGACACCCAGTTTGTAGCTTACTGACACCCAGTTTGTAGCTTACTGACACGACTTGTAGCTTACTGACACCCAGTTTGTAGTTTACTGACACCCAGTTTGTAGCTTACTGACACCCAGTTTGTAGCTTACTGACACAACTTGTAGCTACTGACACCCAGCTTGTAGCTTACTGACACCCAGTTTGTAGCTTACTGACACGACTTGTAGCTACTGACACCCAGCTTGTAGCTTACTGACACCCAGTTTGTAGCTTACTGACACGACTTGTAGCTACTGACACCCAGTTTGTAGCTTACTGACACGACTTGTAGCTTACCGACACGACTTGTAGCTTACTGACACGACTTGTAGCTTACTGACACGACTTGTAGCTTACTGACACGACTTGTAGCTTACTGACACGACTTGTAGCTTACTGACACGACTTGTAGCTTACTGACACGACTTGTAGCTTACTGACACGACTTGTAGCTTACTGACACCCAGTTTGGTGCCCGTCCACACATGAGACAATTTTAAAGTGCCACCGTCTACCCATTGAACGAAGGGGATGAATTCGATTTTAAACTCGCATTTCTTACCTGCTTTCCGATTCTATTGAAGTTTTGCTAAGCAAAGTTGGGTCATATGGTTCGTTTGCGCAGCAACGGAGCGAAGTGGCTTTGAGAAATGAGGCTGTGGCTTCAACTCCGTCTGACAGGTATTGAGTGACATTGATTCCAATGGTGTGCAGCTGCCTCTGCATGTAGAGTTCAGTCACTCACTTGGATAATAATCAATGATTGTGTGACTGCGGTACTGAAATTCTTCTCCAGCAGATAGATAGATAGATAGATAGATAGATAGATAGATAGATAGATAGATAGATAGATAGATAGATAGATAGATAGATAGATAGATAGATAGATAGATAGATAGATAGATAGATAGATAGATAGATAGATAGATAGATAGATAGATAGATATATAGATAGATAGATAGATAGATAGATAGATAGATAGATAGATAGATAGATAGATAGATAGATAGATAGATAGATAGATAGATAGATAGATAGATAGATAGATAGATAGATAGATAGATAGATAGATAGATAGATAGATAGATAGATAGATAGATAGATAGATAGATAGATAGATAGATAGATAGATAGATAGATAGATAGATAGATAGATAGATAGATAGATAGATAGATAGATAGATAGATAGATAGATAGATAGATAGATAGATAGATAGATAGATAGATAGATAGATAGATAGATAGATAGATAGATAGATAGATAGATAGATAGATAGATAGATAGATAGATAGATAGATAGATAGATAGATAGATAGATAGATAGATAGATAGATAGATAGATAGATAGATAGATAGATAGATAGATAGATAGATTTCATTCCCAACGCAGCTGTCAGCCGCAGCCATGGGTGTCAGGCCCAGCAGCTGCAGAGCAATCTCATTTCCTCAGCCATCCCAATTCAACTCTCGCTTCTCCGCAGCTCCCCAACACAGCCTGTCTCTGTCGCTGACACGCTGGTCTGAGAATTTCCTTCAAAGCGCGTTTGAGCGTGCCCAGTGCTCCCTCCTATTAATGCTCAAATTTTCTCCAGCCAAACAGCGAGCCCAAGGACCCCTGATGACGTAATCCATTGCATCCCCGGCATGCAGCATCAGCATCAGCTTCTGCTCTCTTCATCAAATCGGAATCGAATTGTCGGCTATGAAAGAGAAGATGGAGCGGAGATCGAGTGACCATGATAGCACAGATGAGCAATCTCTTGCCGTTGAGATGATCGAACACTGAAATCAATATCGTGCCGTAGCGGAATTTGAAGAGCCGTGTTTTCATGTTTGTGACCGGAGTGGTCTGGTAATGAGACTTCAGTGACAGCCTGTAATTTTCTTGTGTTGCAAACTTTTCTGCGTGTTCCTGCTAAACTGCTGACGCTGTGCTGAGCAATCGGTAATGTCAGTGTTGGATTTCTTACCCATGAAACCGAGGGAGATGGGGAGAAGGAGAGGGAGACGGAGACAGAGGGAGACAGGGAGAGAGGCAGAGAGGGAGACAGCGAGAGAGGGAGACAGCGAGAGAGGGAGACAGGGAGAGGGAGACAGGGAGACAGGGAGAGGGAGAAGGAGACAGGGAGAGGGAGACAGGGAGACAGGGAGAGCGAGACAGGGAGACAGGGAGAGGGAGAGAGGGAGACAGGGAGAGGGAGACAGGGAGACAGGGAGAGCGAGACAGGGAGACAGGGAGAGGGAGAGAGGGAGACAGGGAGAGGGAGAGAGGGAGACAGGGAGAGGGAGAGAGGGAGACAGGGAGAGGGAGACAGGGAGACAGGGAGAGCGAGACAGGGAGACAGGGAGAGGGAGAGAGGGAGACAGGGAGAGGGAGAGAGGGAGACAGGGAGAGGGAGAGAGGGAGACAGGGAGAGGGAGAGAGGGAGACAGGGAGAGGGAGAGAGGGAGACAGGGAGAGGGAGACAGGGAGACAGGGAGAGGGAGACAGGGAGAGGGAGAGAGGGAGACAGGGAGAGGGAGAGAGGGAGACAGGGAGAGGGAGAGAGGGAGACAGGGAGAGGGAGAAGGAGACAGGGAGAGAGAGAGGGAGACAGGGAGAGGGAGAGAGGGAGACAGGGAGAGGGAGAGAGGGAGAGAGGGAGACAGGGAGAGGGAGAGAGGGAGACAGGGAGAGGGAGAGAGGGAGAGGGAGAGAGGGAGACAGGGAGAGGGAGAGAGGGAGAGAGGGAGACAGAGAGAGGCAGACAGGGAGAATGGAGGGAGAGAAGTAGACAGGGAGAATGGAGGGAGAGAAGTAGACAGGGAAAAGGATAGCAGGAGAGAGGGAAACAGGAAGAGCTAAAGAGAGAGACAAGGCAGAGGGAGAGAAGAAGATAGGCAAAGGGAGATAGGGAGAGAGAGGGGGAGACAAGTGAGAGTGGAGAGAGAGAGAGGGTCGAGAAGCCGCAGATCAAAGTGAAAGCCGATCCGCAACCCTGTCAAGGGTGTACATTGGTCTTGGCTGTCCTATTTTCAGGCGTGACAAATATTGTTCGTAATCTTAATCAGGTCTAAATAGAGAGTTATTGTACCATCGATAAGGATGCAGAAGAATCGAATTCTTTGCAATGGATGCTACGAAACAGTAATCCGGTGCCAATAAATTTCACACCTTTTCTCCCGAAGTTCCAGTTAAAGAGTTAGAATTTAATGTGGCGCCTGCTCGTTATCAAGGAGATTTGTGAAAGCTATAGTGTTATTTTAGACACGAAGCATTTCTTACTAGCTGGGTCATTGGAAACTCATTAATCAGTCCAATTTGCAAGCTTTCGAAAATTTGTTATTTCGGAAAACACATTAGATATGATGATTCATCTACAATACCTGTAGGAGTTAAGAGGTACAAGGTGCCTAATTTTAGTAGTAGTGGTAGTAGTAGTAGTAGTAGTAGTAGTAGTATTAGTAGTAGTAGTAGTAGTAGTAGTAGTAGTAGTAGTAGTAGTAGTAGTAGTAGTAGTAGTAGTAGTAGTAGCAGTAGTAGTAGTAGTAGCAGTAGTAGTAGTAGTAGTAGTAGTAGTAGTAGTAGTAGTAGTAGTAGTAGTAGTAGTAGCAGTAGTAGTAGTAGTAGTAGTAGTAGCAGTAGTAGTAGTAGTAGCAGTAGTAGTAGTAGTAGTAGTAGTAGTAGTAGTAGTAGTAGTAGTAGTAGTAGTAGTAGTAGTAGTAGTAGTAGTAGTAGTAGTTACCCGAGCCCTAATCCGCAGCAGATGTCCCTTCCTCTGTCACACCGCAGCACTTTTCTGTCCCGTTTGCAACTTTTTACCCGAAAATCGATAATCCTCCCGCGGATTATCCTAGACACTTATGAGAGCCATAAATCAAATATTGGACTGCAGAAGTCAGGCCGCTGCGGTTGCGGGAAAGCGCGAAGTGTGACATGTGTCAGCCCCACTTATTCTGTCAGCTCTGCAATTCTGTGTTTCCTCTATTAGGGAAGTCAAACCGGTGAGCCCAAGGCCACAGAAGGAAACACAATAGACAGCCGGCTTTGGAGGAAATTCTGCTTCAAAACAGTCTTCCACAGTTCTATTGTGTTGTGTTTGCAATTTCTCCTCTGATGCAGCAATTAACAGATGGTGGGTGGCTCCGGATTGTCTGCCATGCCATTTTTCGAGTGCCTGTGGCTAAGGCTAAGGCCAAGACTAAGGCCAAGGCTAAGGCCAAGGCTAAGGCCAAGGCTAAGGCCAAGGCTAAGGCCAAGGCTAAGGCCAAGGCTAAGGCCAAGGCTAAGGCCAAGGCTAAGGCCAAGGCTAAGGCCAAGGCTAAGGCCAAGGCTAAGGCCAAGGCTAAGGCCAAGGCTAAGGCCAAGGCTAAGGCCAAGGCTAAGGCCAAGGCTAAGGCCAAGGCTAAGGCCAAGGCTAAGGCCAAGGCTAAGGCCAAGGCTAAGGCCAAGGCTAAGGCCAAGGCTAAGGCCAAGGCTAAGGCCAAGGCTAAGGCCAAGGCTAAGGCCAAGGCTAAGGCCAAGGCTAAGGCCAAGGCTAAGGCCAAGGCTAAGGCCAAGGCTAAGGCCAAGGCTAAGGCCAAGGCTAAGGCCAAGGCTAAGGCCAAGGCTAAGGCCAAGGCTAAGGCCAAGGCTAAGGCCAAGGCTAAGGCCAAGGCTAAGGCCAAGGCTAAGGCCAAGGCTAAGGCCAAGGCTAAGGCCAAGGCTAAGGCCAAGGCTAAGGCCAAGGCTAAGGCCAAGGCTAAGGCCAAGGCTAAGGCCAAGGCTTGAGATCTGATAGTCTCAAAGAAACTAACACAAGGCGTCCTCTTGTTCAAAATCTTGAATGAATGGATCCCCATTTCTGTAGAGATCCCCCCTACCAGAAGAGAAATTCACGAGCCCCACACTTCCTGAGCGTCGGGAACACGCGAGCAATTCTTCTTTAATAGGTTTTCAAGTCGCTTTAGCGGGGGGCAGATTTGCATAGCTACTCAAAAGTGAGGGTATCTCCGTCTCACCCTCTTCCTCCCTTGCCTCTTTTTTTTTACTCCTCTATCCACTTCTGCTTCTGAGGTGGAGCGCCGGCTCCCCCGGCAATTGACCTCGAGACTGAGGAAGGGGAGGGGGCGCAGTTTCTCTGAGGGAATCGCGGACTGTCTGCTTTGCATTGCTTTGCATCTTCCCAGACTTGCAACTCTTGTGTGTTCCCGCTTTTCCTTTTCATCAATACCTGCTGAGGCTGTCTGCGTACAGTTTGCTGTCTGTCTGTCTGTCTGTCTGTCTGTCTGTCTGTCTGTCTGTCTGTCTGTCTGTCTGTCTGTCTGTCTGTCTGTCTGTCTGTCTGTCTGTCTGTCTGTCTGTGTCTGTCTGTCTGTCTGTCTGTCTGTCTGTCTGCCTGTGTGGGTGCGGAGTGAGGTGGGTGAGCTTAGCTCAACTCAAGAAATACATTTCACAATCAAGAAATGCATTCCCTTAACTAGAAATTAAATTTTAATGCGCAGAATGTAGTTGAAATTATTCTCAATTTACCTTCAAAATTTGCAAAATTTGCAGCTCAAACAAGAAATAGATTGATATTTTCTGTGTGGGAATTTTCTAATAAATTAGAATAATAGGAATTATGAGTGCTTGGAATCCTGCACTGAAAGTTTTGCCCTTTAAAAATTGAAACAACGTTTTAAAATATAATTTGCTTTTAACATTCCTCAAAGAAAAATAGTTTCGGAAATTCAGCTCCTGGGATATAAAATGAGTAGCTGCCTTGGCCAGATCCTATCTTGTGCACAAACTACTCACACAATCTACTCACACAATCTACTCACACAATCTACTCACACAATCTACTCACACAATCTACTCACACAATCTACTCACACAATCTACTCACACAATCTACTCACACAATCTACTCACACAATCTACTCTCAGCAATGAACATTTCTCTGCTAGTTGCCGCGGCTCTGGTGGCCGCTCTGACCGGACCATCTCTCAATCTGGCCGAGGAACTGCCAAGAGACAAGCGTGAAGACCACAGCGTGTGCCTGTCGGGCCACCAGCTCAGCAAAGACTCGGACTTCATCTGCGAGCCCTGCAGCGCCGGCACTTATAGGGAGATAGCCGTGAGTTCCAAGTGCCAGAAGTGCCCGAAAGGCTCATACAGCCGCGCCGGGGCCGCCGCCTGCTCTAAGTGCTGGCCGGGCAGCTTCGCCGCCAGCTCGGGCTCGGCGAACTGCCAGAAGTGCGCCAAAGGCTCGATGGCTTCCACGGACGGCTTGTCGAGCTGCACGCCGTGCCCTGCCGGTAGCTTCATCAGCTTCAGCGGCTCCCCAGCCTGCGTTCAGTGTCCCGCCGGCACCTGGAGCAAGGCTGGAGCAGCAAAGTGCAGCAAGTGCCAGCCGG
Organism: Macrostomum lignano; assembly: GCA_002269645.1. Lineage (NCBI taxonomy): Eukaryota > Metazoa > Platyhelminthes > Macrostomidae > Macrostomum > Macrostomum lignano. The sequence goes on along the minus strand of NIVC01000558.1, from coordinate 427,618 downwards.
GCCACGTCTCCCCAGCTGGAGCGGCCGCCTGCACGTCGTGTCCGGCCGGCAAGTTCTCAAGCCGGAGCGGTTCGATCGAATGCACGCCGTGTCCGGCCGGCAGCTTCTCAGCGGCGGGCGCCTCGGCTTGCACCCGCTGCCCGGCTGGCCAGTTCTCTGAGGAAGGCAGCAAGCAGTGCAAGGCCTGCCCACCGGGCACCTTCTCTGACGCGGAGGGTGCAGCCGAATGCCAGCAGTGCGACAGGAACTTCGCCCTGGCGATCAGGTCCGGCATGACTAAATGCGACCTGTGCCCTGGCGGCGGTGCCAGCTTTGGGGAGAACCGCTGCTACAGTGAGCTTCCGGCAGTTCTCTTGTTTGTTATGTCAAGCTCGTTAAACCCCTTGAGAACCCTTGGATATCAATATTGCAATATTCTAGGCTTATTCTAGGCTGTAGCCTACTGGTTAGAGCGTCGGACTCACGACTAGAAGGTCGGGGGTTCTATTCCCGATACCACTCGGAACAATTTGTGTCCTTGAACAAGACAGTTAACTCTGCATTGCTTCAGTTCACCCAGCATTAGCTGGGGTAATTGAGGGTTTGTGGCGACCCCCAGGCCTTGGACTGAGCATTGGTAATAGCTGCGGCTGAGCTGTCGGTTGCACATCTGGCACAAATGGGACAGGTGCTATCGATTATGATTATTATTATTTATTTTGTCTCTTTTACCTCGAGAAAGTCTAGAACTTAAACGAAAGGTCGAAAGAACACTCTTAAGTAAGCCTCTGAGAAGGGGGGCCGTAGCCCAGCGGTAGCGCAGCTGCTCTGGTATGCCAGCGACCCAGGCTCGATTCCAAGTGCAGTCGCATTAATTTGGGGCTAATTTGGAATCTCGGCTTGGCTCTGCTCGTGCAATTAACGGCCTTGAGAGCCAACCCCCCAAGGCGCAGTGAAGTGTACATGCCTAACGATAATATAAAGTTAGGGCCGCTGTACACTCCTGTGTGAGTGTGTGACTGCTTACGTATCCGCGCGCTTGTGTGCCTGCTCAGGGGAGTCGGCGGAATGGCCAGTAATGCCTCTCGCCGGTTGTGTGCCAATGTCGCTTAAAGTGCGCCCGGGTGCACACAACCCCCCTGCCTCTAATAAAAAATAAGCCTCTGAGAACCTCACCCCCGACTCCGAAACTGCCATTTCAGAAAAGGTGAAAGTCTCCTGCCGGGAGAGCACGCCGAATTGCGAGCGCACAATCGACAATGACGTGCATTCCTACGGACAGGCGCTGCACAAGCTGCACTCCAAGCCTACGGATCCAGAAAGTGGAACGCATTTTGTATACAAATTCGACACTGCAATAAACTTGAGGGGCGTCATTGTCTGGGGCAAGTACGGCTGCTGCAGAGAGGGCAGCAGGATTCTCCAAGTAGTTGTCATGCCTAACAATGCGAAGGTCTGCCGATTTGATAAAAAATATCTTCCAGGCAAATACTATGCCGTTCAGGACCAGTGCAAGTACAACTCTGTCAAGGACATCAAAATTAATCACAGATATTCTGACGCTGCCAATAAAATTATTACAGTGGCGGAGGCGGCATTCTATGCTTATTGACTCAGATTGGACATGAAAAAAGATTAGAAACAAGAAATATATTAATCCACCAAGCCAGATGTCTGCTGAGAGTCCAGTTTCAATTTTATTCTTTTTTATTTTACCAAGCTGTACTGTCTGTCTGTCTGTCATTCTGCCTGTCATTCTGTCTCTGTCTGTCTGTATGTCTGTCTGTCTGTGTGTCTGTCTGTGTGTCTGTCTGTCTGTCTGTCTGTCTGTCTGTCTGTCTGTCTGTCTGTCTGTCTGTCTGTCTGTCTGTCTGTCTGTCTGTCTGTCTGTCTGTCTGTCTGTCTGTCTGTCTGTCTGTCTGTGTGTCTGTCTGTCTGTCTGTCTGTCTGTCTGTCTGTCTGTCTGTCTGTATGTCTGTCTGTCTGTCTGTCTGTCTGTCTGTCTGTCTGTCTGTCTATCTGTCTGTCTGTCTGTCTGTCTGTCTGTCTGTCTGTCTGTCTGTCTGTCTGTCTGTGTGTCTGTCTGTCTGTCTGTCTGTCTGTCTGTCTGTCTGTCTGTCTGTGTGTCTGTCTGTCTGTCTGTCTGTCTGTCTGTCTGTCTGTCTGTCTGTCCGTCTGTCTGTCTGTCTGTCTGTCTGTCTGTCTGTCTGTCTGTCTGTCTGTGTGTCTGTCTGTCTGTCTGTCTGTCTGTCTGTCTGTCTGTCTGTCTGTCTGTCTGTGTGTCTGTCTGTCTGTCTGTCTGTCTGTCTGTCTGTCTGTCTGTCTGTCTGTCTGTCTGTCTGTCTGTCTGTGTGTCTGTCTGTTCGTCTGTCTGTCAGAAATGACTGACACATGTCACGTAGAATTAGCTTGTCTGACTCAGAATACATCAGCAAAATCAGGTGTGTTTTATATGACAGAAGGGCGCGCAGTGCTATGAATACATAGTTTATTAAAATTACAAATTATAATTCAGATAATTTATGTACACAAGTCGGACACAAAGTGTTTCTAGCGCAAGTAAGTATTGTGTAGAAATTTCTCAACTACAAGCAAGCAAGCTACCATATTTTCAATGTACACAGGGCATTGAAAAAGCAAACTGATTGAAGGTTGAATTGACTGACAGAAACTCGAAAAATATCCGACAAATCCGCTTGAAAAGCTTTTGCGCTCATAGGAGTTTAATTAATCAATTTTAAAAGAGCTGGTTTGTTCATTTGCGAATTTAAAAATGATTTTCTGCTCCATCAAAGCGGCAGGCCATTGTTATCACGGGCGTCACAGAGTCTGTTGCTGTGGGTCAGGAGGAAAAGATTCACAAAGAAAAATGGAGGATGCTTGTAGCTAGGTAGCTACGGTTGGTAGCATATGGGGTGTGTTTATAATAAGACATTTCCCAAACTTAGATTGGGTGTAGTTAATTTAATTAAGTACTTTAATATTTTATCCACTGTGTGGTACGCTTGTAAAGATGACACAACTATCTGATTTGATATTGTGACTCGAGTTCAAAGCTGGCTAAGAGAAGAGGGGAGGAGAGAAGAGAGGAGAGGAGAGAGGAGAGGAGAAGAGAGGAAAGAAGAGAGAAGATGAGAGGAGAGGAGAGGAGATCAGGGGAGAGGAGAGGAGAGAGGAGAGAAGAGGAGAGGAGAGGAGAGGAGAGGAGAGGAGAGGAGAGAAGAGGAGAGGAGAGGAGAGGAGAGAAGAGGAGAGGAGAGGAGAGGAGAGGAGAGGAGAGGAGAGGAGATGACAGAAGACTAGATGCGAGCAGAGAGGCAAAGTACGCACAACAGGATGAACAACAATCCATGGCAAGAATAAGTGCACACGGACACACAAAAAAGCAATTCTAAATCAACACGAAAACACGGAAAGCATTACTCATATCAAAGCAGCAGTGCTCATTAATTACTATTGCAAGCTAAATTAAAAGCCAGAAAACGTACTCTAAGTCTCTATCTATCTATGATATTGTCTAGCTGCGTGAAAGCCAGTACAAGGAGGGGACAAGGAAGGTCATTGGCGACGGTTCCAGATCAGATCATGGTGCCTGAGGCGCTGGGATCCGGTCTGACCAGGAGGGTGCTGGCGTGCTGGTGCTGCTGGCCCCTCCTGATTGTGGCGCCGCTGCCGCTGCTGGCTGAAGCCGGCGACACGAAGGTGCCAAGGACTCCGCCTACGCCTGGTTTGATGTCCTCAACGGAACCGCCTCGTCCGGAGTCGTCCACGCTGGCGTCTTCGGAGTTGCGACGCTCGTGATGAGGCTGATGAGGCGGCGGCTGCTGCTGCTGGCTCTGAGAGACTGGAGCCAGGCCGCCTGAGCAAGAGAGCATTGCTGGCGGAGGCTGTAGTGGAAGAGAAGGAATGGTGATTATTAAAATTACAATAAGCATTTATGAAGGCGGCAGATATTCGTGTTTAAGATCGAGAAACTTCAGGATAGCCAAAGAGGAAGTTCTCGACAGATCTATAAAGTCGAGAGATCTGGAGAGTCTTGTATGATCTAGAGAGCTCTGAGAGAGATCTAGAGAGCTCTGAGAGAGATCTAGAGAGCTCTGAGAGAGTTCTAGAGAGATCTAAATAGTTCTTAAAGTGATCTAGAGAGTTCTAGAGGGTTCTAGAGAGTTCTAGAGAGTTCTAGAGAGTTTTAGAGAGTTCTAGAGAGTTCTAGAGAGTTTTAGAGAGTTCTAGAGAGTTTTAGAGAGTTTTAGAGAGTTCTAGAGAGTTCTAGAGAGATCTAGAGAGTCCTAGTCAGATCTAAATAGTCCTTAAAGGGATCTAGAGAGTTCTAGAGAGTTCTAAAGAGTTCTAGAGAGTTCTAGAGAGTTTTAGAGAGTTCTAGAGAGTTCTAGAGAGTTCTAGAGAGTTCTAGAGAGTTCTAGAGAGTTCTAGAGAGTTCTAGAGAGTTCTAGAGAGTTCTAGAGAGTTTTAGAGAGTTCTAGAGAGTTCTAGAGAGTTCTAGAGAGTTCTAAAGAGATATAGAGAGTTCTAGAGAGTTCTAGAGAGTTCTAGGGAGATATAGAGAGTTCTAGAGAGTTCTAGAGAGTTCTAGGGAGATATAGAGAGTTCTAGAGAGTTCTAGAGAGTTCTAGGGAGATATAGAGAGTTCTAGAGAGTTCTAGAGAGTTCTAGAGAGAACTAAATAACTAACGAGATATAGTGAGATCTATAGTTATCTAGGTAGATCTAGAGAGTCGTAGGACAGCTCTAGAGAGTTATCAGGTAAACACTGCACTATACTCAACTCCACTGATTATCAAAGTTGCCGTTCTTTGAACTCAAATAATGTTAAACTTCATGCTCAGCCTCCCCAAGGTCTCATCTTCATCAGTAGCTTGACTGACACAAAAAATAAGGTTGGTAAAGCAAGTTGTAAATGATGTGTGTGCCTGACAACAATAAATTCTTAGTTGACCTTTTATCCGTTGTTATGCCGGTAGCAGGATAAACTGGTAAGCTTCTACCTCGGCTATTTTTTGAATTTTAATCTCTTTAGCTGTAGCTGGATTTCATAAATAAGCGGATGCCACAACATTGTAGCTGAGGGATAAAATCTGCGGCTTGATCATAATAAACTTAAACTGGCAACCTCCGACACCCAAACTGGCATCTACTGACACCCAAACTGGCATCCCCTGACAGCCAAACTGGCATCTACTGACACCCAAACTGGCATCCCCTGACAGCCAAACTGGCATCTACTGACACCCAAACTGGCATCTACTGACACCCAAACTGGCATCCCCTGACACCCAAACTGGCATCCCCTGACACCCCCAGACTGGCATCTACTGACACCCAAACTGGCACATCTGACACCGAAACTGGCACCCCTGACACCCAAACTGGCACCCCTGACACCCCCAGACTGGCATCCACTGACACCGATTCAATACCTATGCAGTCACGTCAATTTCGTGTCACTTCATTCAGTCTGCAAGTGCACCATCTCCCGCTGAAATTTCAAACTGACCTTTCCATAAATTCAGCTTCCAGTTCATATTTTGGGGAATTCATAGATGAGGTTCTAAACAGTTCCCTGGCTCTGCCTACAGGCTGTCAATGCAGGATTGTCAGGATATGTTCAGTGATGCAGCGGTCCAACCAGCTTGTTCCTACCATTCGTACCTTGAAGCCGCAAACAGACCAGAATACCCTGCGTTCATTTATCACCACGCAGCTGGGACAGCAGGCCCCCTGCAGATACAGATACCCCTGTTTGGCAAACAGAGGTGACTGCAGTTGCCCACTCCCCATTGTGGAGATCACGGAATGAGGTAATATAAATCAGTCAGGCACCATGCTTGTTCCACAAACTTGTTAACCTATTAACTTCGCATAGTTGTTTACCTTGAACTATGAAAATTTCTGTTAGGTCATATATGATGTTAAAAACAGTTTTTTAATGTAGTGGTATTCTCTTTAGCTCTAGAGAGGTGACGGGAGTGAATCAGAGGCACTCATCAGGAGTGAATCAGAGGCACTCATCAGGAGTGAATCAGAGGCACTCATCAGGAGTGAATCAGTGGCACTCATCAGGAGTGAATCAGAGGCACTCATCAGGAGTGAATCAGTGGCACTCATCAGGAGTGAATCAGTGGCACTCATCAGGAGTGAATCAGTGGCACTCATCAGGAGTGAATCAGTGGCACTCATCAGGAGTGAATCAGTGGCACTCATCAGGAGTGAATCAGTGGCACTCATCAGGAGTGAATCAGTGGCACTCATCAGGAGTGAATCAGTGGCACTCATCAGGAGTGAATCAGTGGCACTCATCAGGAGTGAATCAGAGGCACTCACCAGGAGTGAATCAGTGGCACTCATCAGGAGTGAATCAGTGGCACTCATCAGGAGTGAATCAGAGGCACTCATCAGGAGTGAATCAGAGGCACTCATCAGGAGTGAATCAGTGGCACTCATCAGGAGTGAATCAGTGGCACTCATCAGGAGTGAATCAGAGGCACTCATCAGGAGTGAATCAGAGGCACTCACCAGGAGTGAATCAGTGGCACTCATCAGGAGTGAATCAGTGGCACTCATCAGGAGTGAATCAGAGGCACTCATCAGGAGTGAATCAGAGGCACTCATCAGGAGTGAATCAGAGGCACTCACCAGGAGTGAATCAGTGGCACTCACCAGGAGTGAATCAGTGGCACTCATCAGGAGTGAATCAGTGGCACTCATCAGGAGTGAATCAGAGGCACTCATCAGGAGTGAATCAGTGGCACTCATCAGGAGTGAATCAGAGGCACCCAGGAGTGAATCAGTGGCACTCAGTAGTGAATCAGAAAGCACTCAGGAGTGAATCAGGAAGCAATCAGGAGTGAATCAGGAAGCACTCAGGAGTGAATCAGAAAGCACTCAGGAGTGAATCAGGAAGCACTCAGTAGTGAATCAGAGGCACTCATCAGGAGTGAATCAGAGGCACTCATCAGGAGTGAATCAGTGGCACTCATCAGGAGTGAATCAGAGGCACTCACCAGGAGTGAATCAGTGGCACTCATCAGGAGTGAATCAGAGGCACTCATCAGGAGTGAATCAGTGGCACTCATCAGGAGTGAATCAGAGGCACTCACCAGGAGTGAATCAGTGGCACTCACCAGGAGTGAATCAGAGGCACTCATCAGGAGTGAATCAGTGGCACTCATCAGGAGTGAATCAGTGGCACTCATCAGGAGTGAATCAGAGGCACTCATCAGGAGTGAATCAGAGGCACTCATCAGGAGTGAATCAGAGGCACTCATCAGGAGTGAATCAGAGGCACTCATCAGGAGTGAATCAGTGGCACTCATCAGTAGTGAATCAGAGGCACTCATCAGGAGTGAATCAGTGGCACTCATCAGGAGTGAATCAGTGGCACTCACCAGGAGTGAATCAGTGGCACTCACCAGGAGTGAATCAGTGGCACTCATCAGGAGTGAATCAGTGGCACTCATCAGGAGTGAATCAGTGGCACTCATCAGGAGTGAATCAGAGGCACTCATCAGGAGTGAATCAAAGGCACTCACCAGGAGTGAATCAGAGGCACTCATCAGGAGTGAATCAGTGGCACTCATCAGGAGTGAATCAGAGGCACCCAGGAGTGAATCAGTGGCACTCAGTAGTGAATCAGAAAGCACTCAGGAGTGAATCAGGAAGCACTCAGGCGTGAATCAGGAAGCACTCAGGAGTGAATCAGGAAGCAATCAGGAGTGAATCAGGAAGCACTCAGGAGTGAATCAGAAAGCACTCAGGAGTGAATCAGGAAGCACTCAGTAGTGAATCAGAGGCACTCATCAGGAGTGAATCAGAGGCACTCATCAGGAGTGAATCAGTGGCACTCATCAGGAGTGAATCAGAGGCACTCACCAGGAGTGAATCAGTGGCACTCATCAGGAGTGAATCAGAGGCACTCATCAGGAGTGAATCAGTGGCACTCATCAGGAGTGAATCAGAGGCACTCACCAGGAGTGAATCAGTGGCACTCACCAGGAGTGAATCAGAGGCACTCATCAGGAGTGAATCAGTGGCACTCATCAGGAGTGAATCAGTGGCACTCATCAGGAGTGAATCAGAGGCACTCATCAGGAGTGAATCAGAGGCACTCATCAGGAGTGAATCAGAGGCACTCATCAGGAGTGAATCAGAGGCACTCATCAGGAGTGAATCAGTGGCACTCATCAGTAGTGAATCAGAGGCACTCATCAGGAGTGAATCAGTGGCACTCATCAGGAGTGAATCAGTGGCACTCACCAGGAGTGAATCAGTGGCACTCACCAGGAGTGAATCAGTGGCACTCATCAGGAGTGAATCAGTGGCACTCATCAGGAGTGAATCAGTGGCACTCATCAGGAGTGAATCAGAGGCACTCATCAGGAGTGAATCAAAGGCACTCACCAGGAGTGAATCAGTGGCACTCATCAGGAGTGAATCAGTGGCACTCATCAGGAGTGAATCAGTGGCACTCATCAGGAGTGAATCAGAGGCACTCATCAGGAGTGAATCAGAGGCACTCATCAGGAGTGAATCAGAGGCACTCACCAGGAGTGAATCAGTGGCACTCACCAGGAGTGAATCAGTGGCACTCATCAGGAGTGAATCAAAGGCACTCATCAGGAGTGAATCGGTGGCACTCATCAGGAGTGAATCAGAGGCACTCATCAGGAGTGAATCAGAGGCACTCACCAGGAGTGAATCAGTGGCACTCATCAGGAGTGAATCAGTGGCACTCACCAGGAGTGAATCAGAGGCACTCATCAGGAGTGAATCAGAGGCACTCATCAGAAGTGAATCAGAGGCACTCACCAGGAGTGAATCAGTGGCACTCACCAGGAGTGAATCAGTGGCACTCATCAGGAGTGAATCAGTGGCACTCATCAGGAGTGAATCAGAGGCACTCATCAGGAGTGAATCAGTGGCACTCATCAGGAGTGAATCAGAGGCACCCAGGAGTGAATCAGTGGCACTCAGTAGTGAATCAGAAAGCACTCAGGAGTGAATCAGGAAGCACTCAGGCGTGTATCAGGAAGCACTCAGGAGTGAATCAGAAAGCACTCAGGAGTGAATCTGGAAGCACTCAGTAGTGAATCAGAGGCACTCATCAGGAGTGAATCAGAGGCACTCATCAGGAGTGAATCAGTGGCACTCATCAGGAGTGAATCAGAGGCACTCACCAGGAGTGAATCAGTGGCACTCATCAGGAGTGAATCAGAGGCACTCATCAGGAGTGAATCAGAGGCACTCACCAGGAGTGAATCAGTGGCACTCACCAGGAGTGAATCAGTGGCACTCATCAGGAGTGAATCAGTGGCACTCATCAGGAGTGAATCAGTGGCACTCATCAGGAGTGAATCAGTGGCACTCATCAGGAGTGAATCAGTGGCACTCATCAGGAGTGAATCAGTGGCACTCATCAGGAGTGAATCAGAGGCACTCATCAGGAGTGAATCAGAGGCACTCATCAGGAGTGAATCAGAGGCACCCAGGAGTGAATCAGTGGCACTCAGTAGTGAATCAGAGGCACTCATCAGGAGTGAATCAGAGGCACTCATCAGGAGTGAATCAGTGGCACTCATCAGGAGTGAATCAGTGGCACTCATCAGGAGTGAATCAGAGGCACTCACCAGGAGTGAATCAGTGGCACTCATCAGGAGTGAATCAGTGGCACTCATCAGGAGTGAATCAGAGGCACTCACCAGGAGTGAATCAGTGGCACTCATCAGGAGTGAATCAGAGGCACTCATCAGGAGTGAATCAGAGGCACTCATCAGGAGTGAATCAGTGGCACTCATCAGGAGTGAATCAGTGGCACTCATCAGGAGTGAATCAGAGGCACCCAGGAGTGAATCAGTGGCACTCAGTAGTGAATCAGAAAGCACTCAGGAGTGAATCAGGAAGCACTCAGGAGTGAATCAGGAAGCACTCAGGAGTGAATCAGAAAGCACTCAGGAGTGAATCAGGAATCACTCAGTAGTGAATCAGAGGCACTCATCAGGAGTGAATCAGGAAGCACTCAGGAGTGAATCAGGAATCACTCAGTAGTGAATCAGAGGCACTCATCAGGAGTGAATCAGAGGCACTCATCAGGAGTGAATCAGAGGCACTCATCAGGAGTGAATCAGTGGCACTCATCAGTAGTGAATCAAAGGCACTCATCAGGAGTGAATCAGTGGCACTCATCAGGAGTGAATCAGTGGCACTCATCAGGAGTGAATCAAAGGCACTCATCAGGAGTGAATCAAAGGCACTCATCAGGAGTGAATCAGAGGCACTCATCAGGAGTGAATCAGTGGCACTCAGTAGTGAATCAGAGGCACTCATCAGGAGTGAATCAGAGGCACTCATCAGGAGTGAATCAGAGGCACTCATCAGGAGTGAATCAGAGGCACTCATCAGGAGTGAATCAGTGGCACTCATCAGGAGTGAATCAGAGGCACTCATCAGGAGTGAATCAGAGGCACTCACCAGGAGTGAATCAGTGGCACTCACCAGGAGTGAATCAGAGGCACTCACCAGGAGTGAATCAGAGGCACTCATCAGGAGTGAATCAGAGGCACTCATCAGGAGTGAATCAGAGGCACTCAACAGGAGTGAATCAGAGGCACTCATCAGGAGTGAATCAGTGGCACTCATCAGGAGTGAATCAGTGGCACTCAGTAGTGAATCAGAAAGCACTCAGGAGTGAATCAGAAAGCACTCAGGAGTGAATCAGGAAGCACTCAGGAGTGAATCAGAAAGCACTCAGGAGTGAATCAGGAAGCACTCAGGAGTGAATCAGGAAGCACTCAGTAGTGAATCAGAGGCACTCATCAGGAGTGAATCAGAGGCACCCAGGAGTGAATCAGTGGCACTCAGTAGTGAATCAGAAAGCACTCAGGAGTGAATCAGGAAGCACTCAGGAGTGAATCAAGAAGCACTCAGGAGTGAATCAGAAAGCACTCAGGAGTGAATCAGGAAGCACTCAGGAGTGAATCAGGAAGCACTAAGGTGTGAATCAAAAAGCACTCAGGAGTGAATCAGGAAGCACTCAGGAGTGAATCAGGAAGCACTCAGGAGCGAATCGGGAAGCATTATGTATCCCTAAACATTTTAATTTGTTTCACTTCAGCTAGCTGAAAGTTGCACAGGAACTGTGGCCTCTTTACATCAAAAAAGCAGAAATTATCACCTTATCTGCCTTCCGAGGCACTAAAAGCAACTTGCTGATTGATTCACAAGCAATTGAAAAGCAGCAAAGAGCGATAACAGGCTAAGAAATCTTTCTCGGGTCATTCAGCAGGTTAGATATTTTTTAATTTATCTACTGCTAACCGGATGGACGATGGGGTGTTACGCAATCGCGCAGATTCCTTGTTCGGATTCCCTTGAGAGTCAATTTGGGGCGCATTTGTAGCAAAATTTCTGCCTGCTGTTGCTTTTGCAGATGCAGCGAACAGATTTTGGGTTTTACTTCGAAGAATTCTTAGAAATGAGAATTAGAGTTGGGAAGAAAGGATGGTAGAGCGTAAATAATTAGTAGAACAGAGAGAAGTAGAGAGTAGAAGGTAGATATTAGACAGTAGATAGTAGACAGTAGACAAGTAGAAAGTCGACAAATAGACAAGTAGACAGTAGATAGTAGATAGTGGACAGTAGACAGTAGACAGTAGATAGTAGATAGTAGACAGTAGACAGTGGACAATAGACAGTAGACAAGTAGACAGTAAACAGTAGACAGTAGATAGTAGACGATAGACAGTAGACAGCCAGACAAGTCAGACAGTAGACAGTAGACAGCCAAACAGGTAGATCAGAGATCGCTATCCAAAAGGTAATTTCTACGTGCAAGTGTAGTGTTTCCTAGAAACAGTTTTGGCCAAAGCCGGAAGACTTGCTCTGTGCCGAAAGAAATTGAAAGATTTCTCAGGACATGGCTGAGACGGTAAAAATCGAGCGAGAAAGAGAAAGAGAGAGAGAGAGAGAAAAAGAGAGAGAGAGAGAGAGAGAGAGAGAGAGAAAGAGAGAGAGAGAGAGAGAGAGAGAGAGAGAGAGAGAGAGAGAGAGAGAGAGAGAGAGAGAGAGAGAGCAGTGTCCGAACCCCCGAGCTGTGTCTGTCTGTGCTCAGATATTTGAGCACACATTATGCGGCTTGTCTCACTGACGGAACTTAACCGAGTCGCTTTAATGTTTTACCTTCTCAAACTTCCAGCCCCCCCCCCCAGCCCAGACCCCGCTGTATGGGTGAGCAAACTTGCAAACACGGGCTGTAGGAAGGGGAGATTTGGGGGAGTATAACTTAAGGGATATTATATGGCCTCTGTCACACTATGTAGGAAAGAGTTCTATACTTTCCCTGCCCTCGCAAACAGTGATGTTTGCCAAGCTCTGACAAAGTATGGCCCCAGAAACATTGAGTGACTTTAATAGAAACGATTTATAGGCTAGAAAAAAAACAGGTTTGTTTGTCCCTCGCTGCAAAGTGTCATATTGTACAAACTTTGCAGTCTTGAAAATTTCCCCAAAAAAATTGCTCCTAAAGTCCCTCTTTATGTTTTTTCTGACTAACAAATGTCCGAAGTCCGAGGTTGGCAATAGTCAGTCACTAAAAGTAAGGTCCTCTAGTCAACGCTCTCAAACACAGGGAGATCTGTGACTGCTGGGCCCAAATCTAGACCTCTGTGATGTTTACAGGCCTAGTGATTAGAGCGTCTGACTCACGACTTGAAGGTCGGGGGTTCGATTCCCGATCCCGCTCCAGTTCACCCAGCTGTAAAATGGGTGCCAGCATTAGCTGCGGCAATTGAGGGTATTAATAGCTGCGGCTGAGCTGTCGGTTGCACATCTGGGGCCCAATTGGGGCAGGTGTAATCAATTTTTATTATTAATTGATAATAAGTCGGGGGTTAGCAGAAATTTAAAGACCCAGTTGAGAAGTAGAAAAAATGTCTAGCCCAATTATTAGACTCTGATGACTGAAGTGGCGAAATCAATGCTGCAGAGGGCGAGAGATGAAAAAGTAAAAAATGGTGTCACGTGGGCTCACGTGGGCCGCCAGGGTCTCAGTTCAAAGGCTATTTAATAGCAACGCTTTGTCCACCACTAGCTGGCAGTGTGTGCGTAGCGGCAGCCCCTCTGTCTCCTCTCTCTTCCTATGGAACGACCAATTGTCAATCATATTTATTGGGTCAGTTGGGTCAGTTTAGTTAGGATTAAATCCACCCCCAATATGCCTGACTTCCTTTGCATAGTTGGTGGCGCAGTGTGTGTGTGTGATATTTTATAACTGGATAGAAATCAGAAATATGATGAAATGATTTTATATATAGTGCTTCTGTTGGTTGTGGCATCAGCGATCGTCTGGATTATCTGTCTATTTAGAGAAATACGGAAAAAACTTCTCTAGTGAATTAATTTGAGACTTCTCAAACATGTACACATAGATGTCTGAAGATCGAGAGATCTAGTGTAAAAAATAGAGACATCTAGTGGACATCTAGAAAGATCTAGTAGAAATCTTTAGAAATCTCGTGGATGTTTAGAAAAATCTAGTGAATATCTGGAGAAATTATGTGAATATCTAGAGAACTCTACTGGATATCTAGAGAAATCTATTGAATATCTAGAAAGAACTAGTAAATATCTAGAGATATCTACTGAATATCTACAGAGATCTAATGGAAATATAGAGAAATCTAGTGAATATCTACAGAAATCTACTGAATATCTAGAGACGTCAAGAAAGTTATAAAACGACCTTAAATGTAATTTAAGTCTAGAAGACATTGACTACTATTAATATTTTTAGACATACAGACGCCCACAGAAAGCAGACAAATTCGAATCTAAAATTCAAAAGTCAGAAAACTGAATTTTCTTTGTAAAATTAGAAAAAATAACTTCATCATATGGTCAGAATAACACTGGTCCATAACAGTCCCTAATTTCTTTTTTTTCATCCCATCTGCAGAACAGAGTCAGCACAGCGATAGGAGAGAAAGGATAAATATCCTATTCTGCGTAGGGATAATTGTGAATTATATCCCAATGGCAGCAGCAGATGTTTGCATTCAATGCCATCACCAACTCCAAGCAAGCAGGTGGTGTTCCTCGCTTACCCTTGGCGACCCGGGCACAGCTCTGCCGAAGGTGTGGTTGCTGCGGTTGATCGGGGCGAAGTGCTCCTGCATCGCCAGGCAGTCTGGGGGACCGCCGCCGCCTCCACCGCCTCGACAGTCCATCATGTAGAGCGGCCGGTAGACCTGCAAGTGGAAGGAGATCAGATTTAGTTTGAGATTAGATCAATGATAAAAATGAAGAGATTAGTTGATCTTCTTAGAGATAACGGTAGATGTGATAAGATTTGATTAGAAAAGAACAGTCGAGATAAGACGATATTGAATAGATTAAACAATCTTAGAAGAGAAGCTATTGAGATGAGATGAGATAAGATGAAATGAGATGAGATGAGATGAGATGAGATGAGATGGGATGAGATGAGACATGATGAGACGAGACGAGATGAGATGAGATGAGATAGGATGAGATGAGACATGGTGAGACGAGACGAGATTAGATGAGACAAGATGAGATCAGATCAGGTGAGATGATATGAGATGAGACAAGATGAGATGAGATGAGATGAGATGAGATGAGGTGAGATGAGACAAGAAGTGATAAAGATAAGATGTGATGAGATGAGATGAAATGGGGCATGATGAGGCGAAATATATCCTAAGAAAAGGCGTCATTCGATGAAGCTTTTGCCCTGAAGAAAGACCTCAAATTGACCTGAAATAAGTTCCACCTGGAGCAGAAAAGAACTTTGACATTTCGGGCTTTTTTTCCAGAGCAATTAGAGCCTCGAAAACTGTCCCTGAGAACGGATCCGCAGTCTCCGGTCTCCGAATTAAAAACCTGCGCTCTCGATATCCAATGCGAAAAGATGTCTGCAGAAACTCTCGATTTTTTTCGTGCTCAAATTATAATTTCAGATCATGCTTCTGAACAGTCTCCCCGCCTCACAATTTCCAGTTTCCTGCAAGACTTTCATCTTCTTGACATGCAAGATCTGGTCGGGTATCTGGAGCTCCATCTATTTAAGAAAAAAGACACTTAATTCTCTTATATTTCTCTGGTGGAAATTCTCCTTTGACAGCAATATTATTGAAGACGTGTGGCATCCAAAAAAAAGGAATTGACTGATAGGCCCTGCAACACGGACACTTGTTCTCACCCCATCTCCGTGTGTCTGCGCAGGGCGTCTTCTTCAGCAAAAGCAAAGTCTTGGATACCAGTCAGTCAGTCAGCCCTGCCCGCCTCTTCTTTGCCACCGCCCTCTTATTTTACGCTGGATTTGCTTGGTTACGTAATCAGGCAGTGCCAATGGGGACAACCCGCGGGAGGTCGACGCGGGGGACACATGACACACACATTATCCCAAATCGCTGCAAAGTCTCCCAATTCACTCGCTACGCCTAATATTGACTAAATTTTTAGACTCGACGATGTGAGTAGGAAAGAACCCCAGAGTAGAAAATTGAGAAGTAACCTTGAGTCCTTCATTAGCAGCGCGACTTGGCCTGTGCCGTCAGAGATTCCAGGGTAAGGGAGTGTGTGATTCGGTAGACTTTGAGAAGAACTCAGCTCCCGACTCTCCCCCTACTCCGATAATTAAGTGCCCGTTCGACAAGCGACTACTAAAAAGAGTTCCCTAATGATTCTGCGAGAGTTTCGCCTCTCTCGCCCCACCACCTCATCTGAAAACTCGAAGTGAAAAAAAAGTTCTACCCAGACTATTTGGAGCTCCACAGGGAACCGTGATTTAAGCTGGTGGAGCTGCCGGGTGCTGCTAACGGCAAGAGGAAGTTCTGAAGAGCTGCAAGAATCGAGGTGTGGGGCCTCCCGTAAGCTCGCTAACCTGCTAGGCTAGAGTGATCGCTTAAACGAGTTCTCTTCAGTGAGCATTTTAAGGATGTCAATTTTCAAAGAGAAATCAATGGGTAGGTGCGATGGGGGGATGATTGTGTGAAAGAGTGGATTACGTTGAGTACTTGAAGTCTTTTTAACCAACTCGAGCCGTTTGACACTCAAGTTTGGGTTACTGACACCTGGTTGTGAGCTACTGACAGCCAACTTTAAACTACTGACAGCTAACTTTAAGTTAGAACTAACAGCCAACTTTAAGCTACCGACAGCCAACTTTAAGCTACTGACAGCCAAATTTAAGCTACTGACAGCCAATTTTAAGCTACTGACATCCAACTTTAAACTACTGACAGCCAACTTTAAGCTACTGACAGCCGAACTTTAAGCTACGGACAGCCAACTTTAAGCTACTGACAGCCAATTTTAGGCTACTGACAGCCAATTTGAAGCTACTGACAGCTAACTTTAAGTTACTAACAGCCAACTTTAAGCTACTGATAGCCGAACTTTAAGCTAATGACAGTCAATCTTAGGCTACTGACAGCCAATTTTAAGCTACTGACATCCAACTTTAAGCTACTGACATCCAACTTTAAGCTACAGACAGCCAACTTTAAGCTACTGACATCCATCACTCGAAGCAACAACAAGCGATATCGTAAAAAGCAATAGAAAATGATATCAAATTTGTATCGGACTCAATCTTTATTATCTGAAGATAGAAGGACAGACATCAGACAGTCCCGTGATGGTTAGAAAAGATATTTTTAAAAAGCGTTACATTTTTTGTTTAAATCATTGATAAAAACTCAGTTCAATCAGTCATAGGTAACATTATACGGTAATTATTGCAGTACGAAATGACCATCGTAAAATTTGCGTACCAAAGTGTACAGAAGTACACGCGCACTGGACCAGATCCCTCACTAGATTATTCCTAATTCTCATTATACTAGAACTAACTTGAATTTTTTATTTTATTTAAAAATTTCCTTATCTACTGCTGGTCGAATATATATATCTATCTTCTCATTTGATGGAAATGTGTTGCCATGCGGAATTGAAGCCAGACTCGACTGTTCAACAGTCTGAGTATCGCGTGGGGAGTTTCGTGCACTTCATCACTTTTTTCTATGATTCCTCTAGTCTGCGATCAATGCGGAACTTCATCAGAGTTCGGTGTCGGAGTGTGCAGGAGAAGCAATGTAACAAACAGGAGAATATTGCTCTCGTTTGATTCTAGAAATATTGTTTTCCAAAAACTCTGAGCAGTATCTGCTATAAGCAGTATCTATGACTGCGCTATGAGCAGTATCTATGACTGCGCTATGAGCAGTATCTATGACTGCGCTATGAGCAGTATCTATGACTGTGCTATGAGCAGTATCTATGACTGCGCTATGAGCAGTATCTATGACTGCGCTATGAGCAGTATCTATGATTGTGCTATGAGCAGTATCTATGACTGTGCTATAAGCAGTGTCTATGACTATGCTATGAGCAGTGTCTAGGACTGTGCTATGAGCAGTGTCTGTGACTGTGCTATGAGCAGTGTCTATGACTGTGCTATGAGCAGTTATCTATGATTGTGCCATGAGCACAATTTGTTAAAAATCAAACTTTGATATTTTAAACAAAATCCATGAATTTACAAGTGTAATGTTTTATGAGCAGAATCTATAGGTTTATGATCAGAATCCATAGGTTTATGAGCAGAATCCATAGGTTTATGAGCAGAATCCATATTTTTATTAGCGGAATCCATAGGTTTATGAGCAGAATCCATAGGTTTATGAGAAGAATCCATAGGTTTATGATCAGAATCTATAGGTTAATGAGCAGAATCCATAGGTTAATGAGCAGAATCCATAGGTTTATGAGCAGAATCCATATTTTTATTAGCGGAATCCATAGGTTAATGAGCAGAATCCATGGGTTTATGATCAGAATCCATAAGTTTATGATCAGAATCCATAGGTCTATGAGCAGAATCCATAGGTTTATGAGCAGAATCCTACATGAGTAAAGCTAAGATTTACGGCCTTAATTTTCCTGGTGCAAGCGCACTCGCTGAGCAGTTGCTCAAATCAGTTTGCAGGCAAATCAACTCAGTCCGCACTTGACAAAGAAAAAACGGAGAAAATCTTTAGGAAATTCTTGTTCACTCAATCATTTCTTTCTGCCTCTAATGTCAGCCTCTCTTTCGCCGAAATCATCTCGAGAATCTGTCCTGAGGGACCCGGCAGCGGTTCCTGCCGATAAAACTGTCACAACACTCTTCCCTGTCAGTCGAAAAATTGGGGAACAGAACAAAATATAGAATTTACTTCCGTCACAAGATTTCCCTTGAAGAGGAATTTACGTTTCGGGGAGCTCAAGGGTTCAATTTGGGACGTCGTTGTGAGTGACTGCATGAGTTCTACACGATGACCACTGTGCTTAGGGAACGCTACAAGATTATTTTAAAACATCAGAGTAACTGCTTGGTTGCAAAATTTGATTGCAATTACTCTGCTTTGAGTATTCCACCAAGATGATTCTGTGTTTTTTTCTGATGAAATAATAATAAACTTCAATTCGAAGGGTCGTAGCCTAGTAGTAGTTTGAGCGTCGAAATCACGACTTGAAGGTCGGGGGTTCGATTCTTGACCCACTCGGAACAATTTGTGTCCTTGAACAAGACACTCAACTCTGCATTGCTTCAGCTCACCCAGCTGTAAAATGGGTGCCAGCATTAGCTGGGGTAATTGAAGGTGTGTGTGGGGACCCCCGCCAGTCCTTGGACTGAACAGCCGTACGCAGCTTTCAGATGCGCCTGAGCTGTCGGTTGCATATCTTAATTTGCCTAAAATACTTACTTGAAAAGAATATATTTATAATGATAATGATAAGTGCAAAGAGTTGAGAAGTGTGTGCCACCCTGACGCAATGCCTTCGGGGACATCGGTCCCACAACCCTAGCGTTGACGGCAACTCTAGCGGATTGGGCAGATCCAATGGCCCAATCCGCTCACACAGAGTGTACAGCGGGCCTCTGACTTTCTAATCGTCAGAGATCAGAGATGAGAGATTAGATACTAGAGATCAAAGATTAGACAAGAGAGATTAAAGAAGGGAGATTAGATATGAGAAATTTTAAATTAGAGATAAGAGATTAGACACTAGATCGATTAGAGATAAGAGTTTATAGAGACTAGAGATTATATTTTAGAGTTTATAGAGACTAGAATTTAAAGATAAGAGTTTAAGGAGGCTAGAGATTAGAAATTAAAGATTCGAGATTAGAGTCTAGAAATTAGAGATAAGAGATAAGAGACTAGAGATTAGAAATTCGAGAAAAGAGATTAGAGTGTAGAGATTAGAGATAAGAGATAAGAGACTAGAGATTAGAAATTAGACAAAAGACATTATAAACTAGAGATTAGAGATTAGAGATTAGAAATTAGAGATTAGAGATTAGAGTCTAGATATTAGAGATAAGATATTAGCGACTAAAGATTAGAGAAAAGAGTTGATAGAGATTAGAGATAGAGATAAGAGATAAGAGACTAGAGATTAGAAATTAGAGTTTAGATACTAGAGATTAGAGATAAGAGATAAGGGATCAGGGAAAAGCAACAGGATACAGAAACCCGAGGCTGCAGAGAGAAGGAAATGAAGGAACTGAGAACAAGCGGAGATCGAGGTGCAAGATAAGCTCCGCGCTGAAGTTGCGAGTCCCGAAATCTCGGTCATCAATTCTCAAGAAGATTTCTCAATCTCAACAGCCGGCAATTACCTCTCTGGCTGACTCACAAAAAGACAGCCAGTGATCAGAGGGGAGTCGAGCGCACAGGACAGACAGTCCCTCGGCAACTTGCAGTTGAGATGAATGGGGATGAGAAGGCCGAACATTTGGGGGGGGGGGATTGATATCCCTGGTCCGCAGAAAATTAATAGGCACGGCTGCATCAATGAGCACGAATTACAGGACAAGATGGCGCGGCGGAGAAAGCATAAAAAATCTTCTGAATAAAAAAGGCTCGAAGTAGAAAAAAAAGCTGACACAGGAACAAGTCTCAGCCGTCCTGTGAAAGAATTATAATGATGAAGCTAGTCAGTCAGCTTGCAGCATGCGGCTAATGAAATTCTGCATGATGGTGCGGGGCAAGCCAAGGAGAGGCTGAAGTTTTAATGAGTCCGTTGAGATGTCTGCTGAGCTGAGGCCTGCTTTTGATGCAGGACTCCCTGCTCTGATCCTAATGGAGCTTTTGATGGTGTAGGTTCCTCTTGGTTCAGAATGACCTGACTGTGCTATGAGCAGTATCTATGACTGTGCTATGAGCAGTATCTATGACTGTGCTATGAGCAGTATCTATGACTGTGCTATGAGCAGTATCTGTGACTGTGCTATGAGCAGTATCTATGACTGTGCTATGAGCAGTATCTATGACTGTGCTATGAGCAGTATCTATGACTGTGCTATGAGCAGTGTCTATGACTGTGCTATGAGCAGTGTCTATGACTGTGCTATGAGCAGTATCTGTGACTGTGCTATGAGCAGTGTCTATGACTGTGCTATGAGCAGTATCTATGACTGTGCTATGAGCAGTGTCTATGACTGTGCTATGAGCAGTATCTATGACTTTGCTATAAGCAGTGTCTATGACTTTGCTATGAGCAGTATCTATGACTGTGCTATGAGCAGTATCTATGACTGTGCTATGAGCAGTATCTGTGACTGTGCTATGACTGTACTATGAGCAGCATCTATGACTGTACTATGAGCAGTATCAGGTCACTCAGGGATCTCAAAGATCTGAGGTCACGGTAGTAGAACTCTGATGCTAAATAAGTAGCTTTTTCGCCTCGAAACAACCCTTATTTAAGCCCCCGAGGGTTCGGTTGCCATGCAAATATTATATTACCGCCTAATTCGAAGCTCAAAAGAAGTTGCTCCCAGAAATCGAATCAACAACTCGCAGCATATTGAAAAGTTGGTGAATAAGCAATCAGAGAGCTCGAAAAATCTGAGAAATGGAATTATAATTGGGACAGCCCACGATTTTCAACTCGAAATAGCTTAAATTAATTGAAGAAACATAATTCAACTGTGATTTTTTCACTTCTTGATTTTCACTACCTACGGCAGGGGTCGGTCTTGTGTCTCGCACTGGCTCGAGTCAAAATAGTTTTCGTTACATATCGGTGGATTTTAGAGTTCGGGAGCTCCTAGCCCGTCGGGACGGCTTAAAAGTTTTTCAATTTTTAAAAACGTTTTTTACTATTTGAGGTTAAATTACGAGCGTATGATTCAAATTAATACAGCTTCAGAGAGGCAGTGTCCGCCCACTCTCCCTCTCAATCTCCCTCGCTATCTCCCTCTCCCTCTCCCTTTACATCTCTCCCTCTCCCTCTCCCTCTCTCCCTCTCCCTCTCCCTCTCCTTCTCCCTCTCCATCTCCTTCTCCATCTCCCTCTCCATCTCCCTCTTCATCTCCTTCTTCATCTCCCTCTCAATCTCCCTCTCCCTCTCCCTCTCCATCTCCCTCTCCCTATCCATCTCCCTCTCCCTCTTCCTCTCCGTCTCTCCCTCTCTCCCTCTCTCCCTCTCCCTCTCTCCCTCTCCCTCTCCCTCTCCATCTCCCTCTCCCTCTCCATCTCCCTCTCCCTCTTCCTCTCCGTCTCTCCCTCTCTCCCTCTCTCCCTCTCCCTCTCTCCCTCTCCCTCTCCCTCTCCATCTCCCTCTCCCTCTCCATCTCCCTCTCCCTCTCCATCTCCCTCTCCCTCTCCATCTCCCTCTCCCTCTCCCTCTCCATCTCCCTCTCCCTCTCCGTCTCTCCGTCTCTCCCTCTCTCCCTCTCTCCCTCTCCCTCTCTCCCTCCCCCTCTTCATCTCCCTCTCCATCTCCCTCTCCATCTCCCTCTCCATCTCCCTCTCCCTCTCCGTCTCTCCGTCTCTCCCTCTCTCCCTCTCTCCCTCTCCCTCTCTCCCTCCCCTCTCCATCTCCCTCTCCATCTCCCTCTCCATCTCCCTCTCCATCTCCCTCTCCCTCTCCGTCTCTCCGTCTCTCCCTCTCTCCCTCTCTCCCTCTCCCTCTCTCCCTCCCCCTCTTCATCTCCCTCTCCATCTCCCTCTCCATCTCCCTCTCCATCTCCCTCTCCATCTCCCTCTCCATCTCCCTCTCCATCTCCCTCTCCATCTC
Source organism: Macrostomum lignano (assembly GCA_002269645.1). Lineage (NCBI taxonomy): Eukaryota > Metazoa > Platyhelminthes > Macrostomidae > Macrostomum > Macrostomum lignano. Next base: position 405,532 of record NIVC01000558.1, on the reverse strand, counting down.
CCTCTCCATCTCCCTCTCCATCTCCCTCTTCATCTCCCTCTCCATCTCCCTCTCCATCTCCCTCTCCCTCTCCCTCTCTCTCACTCTCCCTCTTCTCCTCCCCTTCCTCCTCTCTCTCCTTCTTCGCCTCCTTATGTCTACCTCCAATTTCCCGCATTTTGAATTCAACAAAATGCGAGCCCAATGGCACATCTGTAGTCAATAGCGATAGGACAGTGAAAGGCATAATAAAAGAATGTCTGCTTGAAATTTGATCCCAGCGCAGTTATGCTTGCTGGTGAATACTTTTCTTCAGCCAAAGCAGAGCAACTTTTTTGTTATTATAGAGCACACAGACTCAGAATCTGTAGTCTTGTACCCGCCTCCAAGTTCCTCTCTCATCATCCTTCGCACATTCTATTTTTCTAAATTTTTTTAGCCAAACATTTCAGTTTCCAGTTTGTTCAGGCCTACTGTCATGGACCTCTGGATTCAATTAGTAGGACTGCCTGTCGTTAGCTACCAGTCCAAATCTCCCCTAGAGGTCCCTGGCATAGCTGGTAGTAGAAAAGGCGGTCCTTTTCACTGGCGCTGCATTAAAACAAAACTGCCGTGACAGCGTCAATTTCCTGCACTTTCCCAGAAGAGGCAGCGGCTTCCGACAGGCTGAAAAGGATGAAGGAAACAAGCAGAGCCCCAGAGATGAAGATGCGCTTGGACGCTGGGGCTGAGTTGAAAAATTTTATACTTATGCTCAGCTAGGGTTGACGGCACTTTAAATGAAATGGCGCCCCCTTGGATGAAATGGCGCCCCTTAGATGAAATGGCGCCCCTTAGATAAAATGGTGCCCCCTTAGATGAAATAGCGCCCCTTAGATGAAATGGCGCCCCTTAGATGAAATGGCGCCCCTTAGATAAAATGGCGCCCCCTTAGATGAAATAGCGCCCCTTAGAAAAAATGGCGCCCCCTTAGATGAAATGGCACCCCTTAGATAAAATGGCGCCCCCTTAGATGAAATGGCACCCCTTAGATAAAATGGCGCCCCCTTAGATGAAATGGCGCTTCCTTAGATGAAATGGCGCCCCTTAGATGAAATGGCGCCCCTTAGATGAAATGGCGCCCCTTAGATGAAATGGCGCCCCTTAGATGAAATGGCGCTCCTTAGATGAAATGGCGCCCCCTTAGATGAAATGGCGGTGGCGCCGCTTTGGATGAAATGGCGCTCTTTGATGCAATAGCGCCCCTCAAATGAAATGGCGCCCCCTTAGATGAAATGGCGCCCCTTAGATAAAATGGCGCCCCTTAGATGAAATAGCGCCCCCCTTGGATAAAATGGCGCCCCCATAGATAAAATAGCGTCCCCTTAGATGAAATGGCGCCCTCTTAGATAAAATAGCGTCCCTTTGGATGAAATAGCGCCTTCCCGATGTAAAACAACCCTGTCTATACCACAGCTGAGAAAAACTTTCCCCGCAAACTAAACCTAACCGAATTTCCCAGGAATTTATGTTTAGCATTCAATATGTAATAGTTCAAACAAGAAACTATAGAGCTAGTGCAATGCGAGCGGAGAAGTGTCATAGCGCACACAGCGACCCGCTACGAATGTGTACCCAAACGCCTAACCTCTTTTCGTGTGTCTGTCATGGTTTCTCAAGACCTTTTATTTGCTAAGTCTGTTTTTGATGCTTCATGCAGTACAGTATAAAGTCCTGACTATTTTAGATGTTCTTAGGGGCCTAATGCATAACTACATGTTGCATTGCGGTTGCACAATTTGGTACGTATTGTATCGTCTAGTTGGCACCTGTTGAGGTCTTGATGAGGTTTTGAGGGTCTTGATGTCTGGATGTCTGATTGGCGCCCCTGGTGTCTGTTTTGCCGCCCATGCTGTCTGTTTTGGCGCCCCTGGTGTCTTTTTGGCGCCCCTGGTGTCTGTTTAGGCGCCCCTGGTGTCTGCTTGGCACCCCTGGTGTCTGCTTGGCGCCCCTGGTGTCTGCTTGGCGCCCCTGATGTCTGATTGGCGCCCCTGGTGTCTGCTTGGCGCCCCTGGTGTCTGTTTTGGCGCCCCTGGTGTCTTTTTGGCTCCCCTGGTGTCTGCTTGGCGCCCCTGATGTCTGATTGGCGCCCCTGGTGTCTGATTGGCGCCCCTGGTGTCTGTTTTGGCGCCCCTGGTGTCTTTTTGGCTCCCCTGGTGTCTGCTTGGCGCCCCTGATGTCTAATTGGCGCCCCTGGTGTCTGCTTGGCGCCCTTGGTGTCTGTTTTGGCGCCCCTGGTGTCTTTTTGGCTCCCCTGGTGTCTGCTTGGCGCCCCTGATGTCTGATTGGCGCCCCTGGTGTCTGCTTGGCGCCCCTGGTGTCTGCTTGGCGCCCCTGGTGTCTGTTTTGGCGCCCCTGGTGTCTTTTTGGCTCCCCTGGTGTCTGCTTGGCGCCCCTGATGTCTGATTGGCGCCCCTGGTGTCTGCTTGGCGCCCCTGGTGTCTGTTTTGGCGCCCCTGGGGTCTTTTTGGCTCCCCTGGTGTCTGCTTGGCGCCCCTGATGTCTAATTGGCGCCCCTGGTGTCTGCTTGGCGCCCTTGGTGTCTTTTTGGCGCCCCTGGTGTCTGATTGGCGCCTTGGTGACTGATTGGCGCCCTTGATGTCTGCTAGGCGCCTCCAGCTATCCATCAATCTACTCATTGAACTACCAAAATTTATACTAAAAAAATCACCGCAGGCTCATCTTACCTGGCTGTTGCAGTCTTCCTTCATCAAGCTGCCCATAGGAGATCCCGACCTCTGCCAGGTGTAAAACTGCTGCTGATGCTGCTGGTGCATCTGCTGCTGATGCTGCTGTTGCTGCTGCAGCAGGAGCTGCTGCTGCTGCTGGCTCCCGTAGATCCGTGGACTGTCACGGTAGCCGCCGCAACCGCCGTCCTCGTCCGTCATCTTGACCCGCGCCTCGCTATCGGCTGGATCGTTGCCAAATGCGGACAGTCCGGAGCGTCCGCGGACGTAGCAGATCGCGGCGATCAGGCCGACAGCGATGATGACTGTGCCGGCAATGATCACCACCAGGATGATGAGGCCGCTGAGTCCCGCGGAGCCGAACCGGTACAGTTGCCCGCGAGGCGCGGTGAGCTTCAGGTAGAAGGCGACGCGATCCTCCAACGGTTCGGGCGTGCCGCGGTCCGACACGATGACCGTGACGGAGTAGATTCCTGGTGGCGGCGGCTGCAACTGAGGGTCCCACAGCGAGTGCAGCTCGCCCTTGTCGGCGTCGATGCCCAGCAGGTCGGTGGCGTTACCAGGACCCAGGCGGTAGGTCAGGGTCCCGTTCTCGCCCCGGTCCTTGTCCTCGGCTAACACCAGCACCAGCATGGATTTGCGCGGCAGATCCGTGTAAACGACGGGATTTACGCCGACCAGGGCGCTCGGCCGGGGCTCGCGGATCACCGGGTGACAGTCGTTGACGTCCTGCACTTCGATATCCAGCTGAACTACAGTGGTCTGGGTGACCTGACGGCCAAGGTCGTTGGCTCTGATGGACAGGAAGAATCTGCTGTGAACCTCGCGGTCGATCTTCTTCTGCACGGTGATGTTGCCGGCCTCGTCAAGCCGCAGGTACTCGTTGGCGACATTGTCGTTCTCGGATCCGCTGATCTGGAAGCGAACGGTGCCGTTCTCTCCAGCGTCGTCGTCTTGGAACTGTATGCGGCCCACCAGGGTTCCCGGGGGCGAGTTCTCGACAACAGAGAAGCCCGGAGGTCCTAGGTACTGAGGCTTGTTGTCGTTCACGTCCAGAAGTTCGATTACCACCTTGGCCGTGTCGCTTAGAACACCTTTTGGTCCGTCGTAGTTCTTCGCTATCACCTTGAAACTCAGATGCGTGGCCGTTTCCCTGTCCAGTCGGCCGCGAACTTCAACAATTCCGCTAGACTCACGAATGCTGAAGTTCTTCTGCCCTTCGGCATCCAGTTCATAGAGCACCACGCCGTAGGTGCCCCTGTCCTTATCGGTAGCCAGCACCGGCATGGGCAGGACTGACAGGCCTTCGGCGAGATCTTCGTAAACAGCGGCGTGGTAGTTTCTCTTGTCAAAGATCGGTGCGAAGTCGTTGGTCTCGTTGATTGGAATTTCGTAGGTTCGAGACGCGTGCCGACCCGGCGAGGCGTTGTCAACACACTTGATCTTGACGGTCTCCACCTGCATGACCTCGTAGTCGAATGATGAAGCCGTTGTCATGTTGTAAATCAGCCGCTCCATCGAGTCCAGGGTGGTGGAGGCGCTGCCGAGTTGCAGCCGGAAGCGTGGATTGGACGAATCGATCTTGCAGATCACCAGCCCGATGGAAATTTTATCGGCGTCAGTGACCAGTAGGGTTTTCACCAGCTGGCCCGCCGGCATGTGCTCCTCCAGGACATGGCTGCTGAGCTCCTTGATCACTGGATCGTTGTCGTTATAGTCTGTGACGCTGACTTGGATTGTCAAGGTGGAAGACCTCGGCGGAGTGCCCTGATCCCGGGCGACAACCATGATTTTAGCCGAACGCTGCTCCGGTTGCTCATAATCTAAGCTCTTAGCTAGCAACAGTTTCGACTGACCGTCCTTGATACCCACGCTGAAGTGGCTGGCGAGAGCTGCGGGCGTCACTGATTCGATACTGTAGGTCAGGTTGGCGTTCGGTCCCGTATCGACGTCGTTCGCCGACAGGGGGGTGATTTGCGCGCCAACTTTTTCGTTCTCGGAAAAACTGGTTGTCACCAGATCTCTAACGAACACGGGGGAATTGTCGTTGACATCCGTGACGCGGATTGTCACCACAACGGAGCTCTCGTGCGCACCGTCTGTAGCTCGGAGCGTCACTTGGTACTGGGGCACGCGCTCCCGGTCCAGCGGTACCAGCAGCTTGAGGTACGGCACCACTCCGTCCCGGATGAAGACATCGAACGTGCCGCTTGGGTCGGTCATGCTGTAGTTTTTCACCCGGTTCGGCGGCGAGTCCTTGTCGGTGGCCGAGGCCAGGCGGATATTAGTCAGGCCGACTGGCGCGTCCTCTGCGATGTCAATTGGCTCCAGATTGGGGAAGATTGGTTTCTGATCGTTCTCGTCAACCAGGATCAGGCTGAGGGATCTGGTCACGGGGAAGCCGGCTCGAACGGTGATGGACACGGTGTAGTCAAGCCGACAGTCGATGGTCTCGCAGCAAGCGGCCAGAGAGCAAATCTCATCGCGGTCGATGTCGCGCATCGCCGACACGGTGGTCTGACGATCGATGGTGAAGTAGCCGGCCAGCCTGCTGTTCAGCGGGATGAGCCGGACGCTGTCGTACTGACCGGACTCGGACTCAGGCGCTGGCAGAGTCGGATCCTGACGAGCCAGATTTCCCACCTTGGTGTTGAAGTTGACATCGTCCGCTCCCAGAGGCATCTCGATGGCGGCGAAGGCGGCAGATGCTAGAAGCTGCAGAAGACTTAAGATTCGTACGATCCGCATGCTTTGTGAGGAGTAAAATCTGCTAGCAATTTTCAAACATCTTAACTAAAGAGAAAAAAGCAGAAAGTCGGGACACTCAGATGGGGCGGCAGACTACAAACGAAGCTCTTTGTGTGTCGCTTGGCTATTTCTTCTGGAAAGGATTTCCACAGTCCGTTCGCCTCCTTCGCGGGTTGGTTGGGCCTCCCACCATTAGTCCCTGCTTGTGCCAGCTTTGCTTGAGGACCCTCTCATTGGACCAGGCCTTGGAGCCAATGGCGGAGAAGCAGTCAGACTTAATCTCTGTGTCTCTCGGCGCTTGAGAGCGTTGCTGTTGTCTGTCTGCTACATTCATTCAAGCTTTTTTTCTGGCGACTTTTTCTTTTTGTCTTTAAAATTGTCTTTTAAAAAAAGACAGGCGACAGTCAGACGGGGAGGCAGGGATGGGGGTATCCATGACAATGCTTTTAAAATATTCATCATTCCATAGTTCCTGAACAGGAAAAAATGAACTTTTGTTACCCTGGAAGAGTCAGGAAAGAATTGCAGCGCCTAGAAGATAAATATATAGTGTTCGAGACAACTGCTATTCTCTCCTTTCTGTAGTGGAACAACTTGTACTCAAGATTTTTGTGTTAGTACAACTTGTGAGCAGTTAAGTATTGACTCAGGCTCAAGCAATACAGATTAAGTACAAGAGGATGGCGTGATATCTGGGAGATCTGAAGCAGAGCCTTTAGTTCGCAGTTCCTATAGCTCACAAGTGCACGGTTGGTGTGTGAACGCGCGGGTTTATAGCGGATTTGAGAAGCCGCCCCCCCCCCCACAGATTCCTCTGCACCTCATCACGCAACTCAACTCCCCAATTCCCAAAACACAAGCCGCTACAAGCGTGATGACCCTGAAAGGATAAAATATTCATACATTAATCTGGTGGCAGCCGCCGTTTCAGCTTGTGCTGCCTGTGCTCATAGGCCAGCAGTTAAAATGATTATCAACCGATCATTGGAAAGCAACAATGATAATTGCAACAATGTATCGATCGGTGGACAATACGCGTATTATTTATTTATTAATCGAATAAAAATGTATATTCAATTTACAGGTAATTCAAACATTTTTATAACAGGTGGGCCGACTAAAAAATCATCACTTTTTTTCACCCATCGCCAATATTTTCATCGCATCGATGAGTCACCACTGAGCTCAAAATTATTCTTTTCAGTTAGTCATTCGCAAAGATGGCCGCCTGATGGTCCTAATAATTTTTTCTCAGTAGACGCATCAGAGCTTCTCATAATTATTGTCCCTATATTAATGAAGTTGGTTTTAATCTTAGAAAACTTCTTTTGAACAATCCCTAGGAAGCTCTTTTCTGCTTTTATCTGCGGCCGGCTTTTCTTCTTTTTAGGGGAAACGGGAAGTGACCCCCCGTCTTATGGCTGCAGTTCCTTCCTTACTCACCCTCTGCACGGACGGATGGGTTGGCCGGCCGCCTTGGGGGGGTCGAAAAAGGCCGTTGCGTGTGGCGCTGGAGATGGGGGTCATAAACTGTGGAATCCCCACACCATCCCCACACACCTCACCATCACCCTCGAAGGGATATTTTTCTAGCGCTACAGCTCAGATTTTTATGACCCCATCTTCCCCCTTAAATAGCGCTGGCGGCCGCATTAAACTGGAAATCTCTCTGACTCAAAGATATGAAGAGAAAGTTAACTGGATGGACGGGCTGTATTGGCCGCAAAGTGAGCAGTTTTAATATCTCTCTTACTCTCTCTCCTATCGATTGCTGCATCAGATTTGAGTCGAATCCAATGCTTATACAAATTGATTTAGTGGCGCCGGGTTCACGACGACAAAACTATTTCAATGGCTTCGAAATTTTACTTTATGGCGCCGAATCTGACTCTGAGTAGTGCCAAATCTGACCTAGTGGCGCCAAATCGGACTCTGAGTAGTGCCAAATCTGACCTAGTGGCGCCAAATATGACGTAGTGGCGCCAAATCTGACTCTGAGTAGTGCCAAATCTGACTCTGAGTAGTGCCAAATCTGACCTAGTGGCGCCAAATCTGACTCTGAGTAGTGCCAAATCTGACCTAGTGGCGCCAAATCGGACTCTGAGTAGTGCCAAATCTGACCTAGTGGCGCCAAATATGACGTAGTGGCGCCAAATCTGACTCTGAGTAGTGCCAAATCTGACCTAGTGGCGTCAAACCTGACCTAGTGGCGCTAAATCTGATCTAGTGGCGCCAAACCTGATTTAGTGGCGTTAAATCTAACCTAGTGGCGCCAAACATGACCTAGTGGCGCTAAATCTGACCTAGTGGTGCCAAACCTGATTTAGTGGCGTTAAGTCTGACCTAGTGGCGCCAAACCTGACCTAGGGACGCTAAATCTGACCTAGTGACGCCAAATCTGACTCTGAGTAGTGCCAAATCTGACCTAGTGACGCCCAATCTGACATAGTGACGCCAAATCTGACATAGTGGCGCCAAATCTGACCTAGTGGCACCCAATCTGACATAGTGACGCCAAATCTGACATAGTGGCGCCAAATCTGACCTAGTGGCACCAAATCTGACATAGTGACGCCAAATCTGACATAGTGGCGCCAAATCTGACCTAGTGGCACCAAATCTGACCTAGTGACGCCAAATCTGACCTAGTGACGCCAAATCTGACCTAGTGACGCCAAATCTGACCTAGTGACGCCAAATCTGACCTAGTGACGCCAAATCTGACCTAGTGACGCCAAATCTTGGCAGTTGACACAAAAGCATTCAGCTTCCTAATTAACTTCCCAGGTAATCTTCACCATGCCTCATCAGTCTTGCTCTTTTTTCTGCTTCTTAAAGCGGGCCAAACAGAGCGGCCGAAGGCTACAAGTGCAGTGACGGCAGCAGCAGATGGATGGCGCACCGCAGATTCCCATCAAGTCAAGTCATGGTGGGGGGCATTCCGGGTCCCCCGCGCTGAAGGCATGAAAGTGTTTTGCCAATAAGCGAGCCAAGGCCGCATCCTCCAGATCCGGACCCTCCCGCAGCCTTTAAAGTAAGTTTTCTTGTTTCAGAATATCTGCTCCCCCACCCCCCTGTCCCCTTTCAGCTATACGACCATGGGGAATTGTCACTCCGTAGGAATTTTTTGGCCTAACCATGGAAAACCCCAGTAATTGTAATAATGAAATATTAATTTTAGTTTAGTTGATATGCGCCCTTTGAAATTAATAACCAAAAATTGAATAGTTGTGTAATCTGTAGACAAAATCACAATTACTAATGGCTAGTTTAATTCCTTAATCCCCTCGGCTGCCTTCAGTCTCTTCCCCACCGCGGAGGCCAAGAGTTGATTAATTTTTCAAAAAACGGAGCGGCAAATTCATCTGGGGATTTCGGGAGGCGAGCACGCGGAGAGGGAGGTCCGCGCGCCCGCCTCCCTGATTTTCTCCCCAGGTGATTAGCGACTCGAATGCCGAGCCTCTGACTGATGAGCACGGCTGGCATTCATTATCGAGCATGGCGTGGATAAGCGGGGTTCTGTCACCATGGCAACCGCGGGTTCCGAGATGCTAACTGCGATATTTTGCTCAGTATCTTTCTATCTATTTGAGACAAAATCATTTGATTCTCATGCATTTCTCATGCCTGTGTATTTATCATGCATTTCTTATAGCTCTGAAATTCTCATGCATTTCTCATAGCTCTGTATTTCTCATGCATTTCTCATAGCTCTGAAATTCTCATGCATTTCTCATAGCTCTGAAATTCTCATGAATTTCTCATAGCTCTGTATTTCTCATGCATTTCTCATGGCTCTGTATTTCTCATGAATTTCTCATAGCTGTGTATTTTTCATGCATTTCTCATGGCTCTGTATTTCTCATGAATTTCTCATAGCTGTGTATTTTTCATGCATTTCTCATAGCTCTGTATTTCTCATGCATTTCTCATAGCTCTGTATTTCTCATGCATTTCTCATAGCTCTGTATTTCTCATGCATTTCTCATAGCTCTGTATTTCTCATGCATTTCTCATTATTCTGTAATTCTCATGCATTTCTCATAGCCTAATCTTGGTCTCAAATCTATATTCACCAATAGAAATTAGACAAACATTTTCGCCAACCAGCCGTGACAACCAGCTGCTTTTTCCCGCTGTTTGTTTTTCAAAATTTTACACAAAGCCTCCACAAATTTACATTAATTGGTAAAAGAATTTTTCTGCCAATTTAATTTCTGACTTGACAAGTCGAGCGAAGAAAAAGTTTTGTTATAGCAAGGCAAAATTGGCACGCAATTCACGAATAATGGCATGATGACTCATTTAATTGACTGGTTTAACCTTGAGAATGGCTGACTGTATTGTTGGTCTAAAATAATCGATTTGTCTGGTTGTAAAATTCATAAAATCATAGAGTTTGTACTCGGTTCCTTCCCTATTTATTGGGTCAGGTGACTCATTCTGAAGATCTTAATGGGTCAAGCGACCTATTCTAAAGATCTACTGGGTCACTTGACCTATTATAAAGATCTAGTGGGTCAAGTGACCCATGATGAATATCTAGTGGGTCAGTTGACTCATTCTGAAGATTTAGTGGGTCCGGTGACTCATTCGAAAGATTTAGTGGGTCAGTTGACCCATAATGAAGATCTAGTGGGTAAGTTGACCCATTCAAAAGATCTAGTAGGTCAGTTGAAGATCTGTTGGGTCAGTTGACCCATTATGGGATCTAGTAGGTCAGTTGACTCATTCTGAAGATCTAGTGGGTCAGGTCAGGTGACCCATGATGAAGATCTAGTGGGTCATTTGACTCATTCTGAAGATCTAGTGGGTCCAATCAGGTGACCCATGATGAAGATCTAGTGGGTCATTTGATCTATTCCGTAGATCTAGTGGGTCATTTGACTAATTCTGAAGATTTAGTGGGTCAGTTGACCCATTCTGGAATCTAGTGGGTCAGTTGACCCGTTCCGAAGATCTAGTGGGTCAGTTGATTCATTCTGAAGATCTAGTGGGTCAGTTGACTCATTCTGGAATCTAGTGGGTCAGGTGACCCATAATGAAGATCTAGTGGGTCAGGTGACCCATTCTCAGAGTCTACCGGTAGCGGATCAATGCAAAAGTGCAGATTACGATTTGACTGAGGAGTTGAATGAAACGCAGATAAATGGGCTTAAATTAGGGTTCTGTGGCTGTCTAGCTCGGGCTCCAAGAAAGCAAGCCATGACTAAGTCTGAGCTTGAGCTGAAAAACTCGAACCCAAATTGATTTTGTGCCAGGCGAAGGAGTTCCGTTCGAATAAGAAATTCTTCCTCCAAGAATGCTGGACCTCCTTAACCCCTGGCTTAGGTATAGAGGGTCAAAATTAAGTTCGAGGGCAGTACTATAGCTGGGAAGTAGATAGGAAATGAGAAGGGATTGAGATGAGACCGAGTTCGATAGGATAAAAGTTTGCAAACGCAATAGAGAGGCGATCCTGATATTCCTTTCATAGGATTCTTTTCTGCTTGTGACATTTGGAAAATGAGAAATATGAGGGGTTTTTTGGTTGAGCGAGCGAGTTGAGTAGGTCACGAGGAAAACGGTTTCTTGGGAAGACTTTGACGGCGGAGCAGTGAAGTTAGGAGGGTGGGAAGAAAAAGTTCTCCTTTTGAAAAGAATTGAATTAGATGTAAGAGATAGGGACGGCGGAGAGGGAGAGGGAGAGGGAGAGGGAGAGGGAGATGAAGATGGAGATGGAGAGGGAGATGGAGAGGGAGATGGAGATGGAGATGGAGAGGTAGAGGGAGAGGGAGATGGAGAGAGAGAGGGAGAGGGAGAGGGAGAGGGAGATGGAGAGAGAGAGAGAGGGAGAGGGAGAGGGAGAGGGAGATGGAGATGGAGAGGGAGAGGGAGATGGAGATGGAGATGGAGAGGGAGAGGGAGAGGGAGATGGAGAGGGAGATGGAGAGGGAGACGGAGAGTGAGAGAGAGATGGAGATGGAGGGGAGAGAGGGAGATGGAGAGGGAGATGGAGATGGAGGGGAGAGAGGGAGATGGAGTGGGAGATGGAGATGGAGGGGGAGAGAGGGAGATGGAGAGGGAGATGGAGATGGAGGGGGAGAGAGGGAGATGGAGAGGGAGATGGAGAGGGAGAGGGAGAGGGAGAGGGAGATGGAGATGGAGACGGAGATGGAGAGGGAGAGGGAGAGGGAGAGGGAGAGGGAGAGGGAGAGGGAGAGGGAGATGGAGATGGAGACGGAGATGGAGAGGGAGAGGGAGAGGAAGATGGAGATTTAGAGGGAGATGGATGGGGTGCACAAATCCAGTTCATTCCGCATCTCAGCCAGAGCATGTATCTCAGCATGCCAGCAAGAGCAACGGCAAGTGGCTCAGCAAAATTCGGTTTACCAGAAATCGATGGCAACAATTCATAGTTAGAAAGAATTCAATCACAGCGCTTAATAGTCACAGTATTCTGCCAAATAGCCTACAAGATCATTTGATAACAAACCACCTTATTGGCAGGCACATCAACGAAGATATCTGAAAATGCATTTCAGGCGGCGACATGCAATCAGGATCCATTTCTTGGAAAACGAGATTTTAACCGATGCGGTGTCAGTTTCGGAAACGAGGGGGGGGAGGCATCGCTGGGAATTGCCACTCTCTCTTCTTCCAGAGGCAGATGGGAAGGGCAGATGTCGGTTTCCCTGCCTCCAGGAGAGGAAGCAGACGAAGCAGACAGGAAGCCCCGGTGTCAGCCGCAGTCAGTTTATTGAGGTTAATAAAAATTGGGGCCCAGCTTTGAAACTGCTAGCTATCAGGCCATTTTAGTAACATTAATATATGCATGTGTCACAGTGCTTGACTGTGGTCAAGGTTGCACTCATGTTGTACACCATAAATTTACGGCCCTATCAGCTCGGGCTGCGCTGTAAAAATCAAATAAAAAATAATTGCTCCAAATAATGCTTGGGCCCTGGCGGCGCGTGGGCAGTTAGTTAATTATCCTCTTTTGTCTGTCGACCAACTAACTGACTTAGGCTACAATGAGGAACCGTTTAGGATTAATGTAATGTGTAATGTGCTCAATAGGGAAATTAATTAAATCGTTCTTGTGAGTGAGTCACGATTCAGTTGACCCATCCTGACAATGTCTGATAGGTCAGTTGACTCATTCTAAAAATGTCCAATAGGTCATTGGACTCATTAAAAAATGTCTAATAGGTCAGTTGACACATCCTAAAATCGTATAATAGGTCAGTTGACTCATTCTAAGAATGTCTAATAGGTCAGTTGACTCATCCTAAAATTGTCTAATAGGTCAGTTGACTCATTCAAAAAACTGTCTAATAGGTCAGTTGACTCATTCTAAAAATGTCTAATAGGTCAGTTGACCCATTCTAAAAATGTCTAATAGGTCAGTTGACCCATTCTAAAAATGTCTAATAGGTCAGTTGACCCATTCTAAAAATGTCAAATAGGTCAGTTGACCCATTCTAAAAATGCCTAATAGGTCAGTTCAACCATCTCAATGACATCTAATAGGTCAGTTGACCCATCTCAACGACACATAATAGGTCAGTTGACTCATTCAAAAAACTGTCTAATAGGTCAGTTGACTCATTCTAAAAATGTCTAATAGGTCAGTTGACCCATTCTAAAAATGTCTAATAGGTCAGTTGACCCATTCTAAAAATGTCAAATAAGTCAGTTGACCCATTCTAAAAATGTCAAATAGGTCAGTTGACCCATTCTAGAAATGTCTAATAGGTCAGTTGACCCATTCTAAAAATTTCTAATAGGTCAGTTGACCCATTCTAAAAATGTCTAATAGGTCAGTTGACCCATCTTCCTGACATCAAATAGAACAGTTGACCCATCTCAACGACATCTAAAAGGTCAGTTGACCCATTTTTCCAACATCTAATAGGTCAGTTGACCCATCTTTCCAACATCTAATAGGTCAGTTGACCCATCTCAACGACATCTAATAGGTCAGTTGACCCATCTCAACGACATCTAATAGGTCAGTTGACCCATCTCAACGACATCTAATCCTCACGATCCTGACGATATCAAATCAGCTCAGCTCAAGAAGACGAGAGCTCTGCCTCTGAATTTTGGCATCTCCAATTAAAATCTTGAAGGCTTTTCGTCTATCAATCCACTCATACACACGCGATCGCGCAGGCTGACTTTTTTGAGCACTCTGGTTGTGGAAACGATCTCGCCACAACCCTCCTGAACAGGGTGGTGGTGAAAGTGAAGGGCAAAAAAGGAAGGCCAGCTTTGGTGGCCCAGCATTCCTGGAAGCGCCGCACTCCTTGGTCCTTGCTGCACTAATTGGGCTTCCTTGCAAGAAAAAGAAATTATAAAGATAAAAATGACTATTTTTTGAACAGTTGCTGTGGCAAAGGCCAATAATAAATGTGAGCTACGGGAAAGTTCAAAGCTTTACAAAGTTGCCAGGTATGTGGACTGGTCGCTTCCGGAATAGTTAGCAATTTCTGAGAGCAATTCCTGGTGGCACCTTCACTGACCTCCGATTTTAGCTTTGCGCATTCATATTCATATATCTTGTGCTATGGAAAACTTTCCCTATTAGTTCTCGCTCATCTCTATCTCTCCTTAACCTCTTTCCTCTCCTCCCCCTCTCTCCCTCTCTTTCTCCTCTCTCCCTCTCCTTCCCCTCTTTCCTCTCCTCCCCCTCTCTCCCTTCTTCCCCTCTCTCCCTCTCTTTCCTCTCTGTCCCCTCTTTCCCCTCTCTCCCTCTCCTTCTCCTCTCTCCCTCTCTTTCCCCTCTCTCCCTCTCCTCCCCTCTCTCCCTTCTTCCCCTCTCTCCCTCTCTTTCCTCTCTCTCCCCTCTTTCCCCTCTCTCCCTCTCTTTCCCCTCTCTCCCTCCTTCCCCTCTCTCCCTCTCTTTCCCCTCTCCCCCTCTCTTTCCCCTCTCTCCCTCTCCTTCCCCTCTCTTCCTCTCTTTCCCCTCTCTCCCTCCTTCCCCTCTCTCCCTCTCTTTCCCCTCTCTCCCTCTCCTTCCCCTCTCTCCCTCCTTCCCCTGTCTACCTCAATTTCCTGTCTACCCCTCCTCTCTCCACTCTCTCCCACTCCACTCAGTCATTCCTACCAGTTTGGATTGTCTCTATCACCCAGTGTTTTTAAACCAAACTTTCCCTTATTTTACTCTCAACCGACAATCTCTAAACAGAGGCCTGAGCCAGTCAGTCAGCCTCAGTGCAGTGCTCAAAGATCAGAGCATGGAGGCAAAATAATAGACACGAGCGGAAGCATTGTCTTTTTTTCAGAAAAAAGGGACAATGGGAGTTGAAGAGAAAAAAACACGCTCTTGAGCCCTCATTCTACAAATTATGTTTCCCCTTGGCTCTACACAGAATTTTGCAACAGAAAACTTGCCCCTAGAAGCAGTAATAAACTATACAGCAAGCAAATCCCAACTTTAGTCAGGCAACTTGAATTGCGAGCTCTACCTTTGCAGACAGGACCAGACAAGACGGGACCCCGGGGGGGGGGGGGAGCCCCGCCCCAGACAGAGAATTTACAGACCCACTAGAAATAAAAGCACGCAGGAGGGGGGCGGGGCGGGGGGAGTAGAGGGTGGATTAAAAAAAGTGTTTGCTGCAGGGGTCCCCCGGCCCCCTGACCGGCTGAGGGAAGTCGCCGACGATTTCTGTCTGAGAGACTGACAAAAAATGAGGATAAGGTTTTTGTTCGGCTGGCTTCATCACCTGGAGATTTGAAAGCCAGATCCTAAGTTTACTGTAACAGCCAGGTGAAAGAGGAAAGAGAAAGAATAGAAAAGAGAGAAGAATAGAAAGAGAAGACGCCATGTGAGAGGAGAGAGAGGAGAAGAGAGGAGAGGAGAGGAGATGAGAGGAGAGGAGAGGAGATCAGAGGAGAAGAGAGGAGAGGAGAGGAAAGGAGAGGAGAAGAGAGGAGAAAAGAGGAGAGGAGAGGAGAGGAGAGGAGAGGAGAGGAGAGGAGAAGAGAGGAGAGGAGAGGAGAGGAGAGGAGAGGAGAGGAGAAGAGAGGAGAGGGGAGGAGATGAGAGGAGAGGAGAGGAGAGGAGAGGAGAGGAGAGGAGAGGAGATCAGAGG